>OMLF01000162.1:6438-24643 GCA_900302615.1 Holocentrus rufus | reverse complement strand
GTTTCATATTGACCCAGACTGAAGTCAGAGCATTATATTGTCTTTATTTATTTTAGCAGATTGTTGCAGTTGAATCAGCAGAATTCACAGCTGATGCATCAAAGCAATGAATGAATCATTACACACTTACACAACACCTTGGATGAGATGACTCAGACTCTGCAATAGGAATAAATATGTGCTGTTAGTTATTTCTGTGATGCCAGACTGTTCAGATACCCCGCGCCTTCTTGTTTTCCCTTTTACTCTTCTTTACTATTTACTATGGTGACATTTTTTCCAAACTACAGTCATTTTAGGAGGACAGGAAAGAAACTGCAAATTACTGCAAAGATGTTCTCTGCCTTTCTGTTGTCTTCCACTGGCGATAGTCAGTCTATTCTTAGCCCTAACCTTCACCCTCTGCTACACCAGGTGGCCATGGCATCATACCCACACACACACCCTTTGAGTCTTAGGATTAGGAGTAGGTGTGTGTGTGTGTTAGACCGATATAATGGTTTGCCAATACTGGCCTTATTTTGAAAATGAGAGTTTGTCCAGTCAGTGAGGTTCACCTCTGACATGAAGGATGTGATGATTGATCACATATTTATTGTAGAACTGATATTACACCAGTTGTCTATGGGAAGGCCTAAATCGGCACTGATTTTAATGAGACATTTTCGTCAGATTTCACACAAGCATGCGTTACTATTCTTATTTGTGTGGATTCCAGTTGAGTTTTAGGGGCTTTAGCTTGGTAAAAAGTGACATTAACAAATGCATTTGACCCAAAATTGAAGATTTTTCAATTCTCTGCTGCCAGGAAAAAAATGCCAAATGCCCAGTGCTGTGTGCAGAAAAAACACTCGTGGCAGAGTGGAAATACACGGCGCTCCCATTGCAAACAGCTAGAAAAATATATTGGCTGCAGAAAAAAACACTTTGGTGTCCCATGATGGTCTAGATGTTGTTTCATAGGCTTTTCCATCCTGACAAGAATAGTAATTGACATTGCTTATAATATTTTTGGGAATGAAAACCGTCAAAGATATTGAATATAAGCAGCTTCAATACAAAAACATCAATATTGGTATCAGCCTTAAAATCCCATATCGATCAAACTGGAGTGGTGGGGTCCTTGCTGTGGGCTCCCGCTGTGCAGCAGGCTGTCTACCTAAATGCCTGCTGAGATTGTGTGGGAGGAGGAAAGGAGGAGGAGGAGGGATGGATGAGCACAGGTGGAGAATAGTGTGGAGTAAGCGAGGGTCAGTGTTGAAAATGAATTGCTAAATAAATGGGAAAGATGAGGAAAAGGACAGGATGGAGGGTAAGAAGTGACGGGGAGGAGAGGTGGAGGATAGAGAGAGTAGAGAGACGGATGACTTTGTCTTGTTGTCTCTGTAAAGGTCAACATAAAGTATTCATCAGCTCTGTGTGTGTGTGTGTGTGTGCGTGTACAGTGATCATGTTGATGAAATGTATCAGGACACTCAGTCAGTAGATAATGGTGATTAAATTCAACTAGCCTGAGCAGTCATTATTGTTTATGAATATGTGTATGTGACAGAGATCAATCTTATAAATTAGCCATGTGCTTTGTAAAGATTGCAGCAAAAAATGAGATGAAGAAGAGTGAAGGCAAAATGAGAAAGGAGAGAATAACAACAGAAATGGAAGTAAGCTCAGGAGCATGGCGAATGACCAGGGTACCCACAGGTCATGGAAAAGTCTGAAAATGTCTTAAATAAGGAATTATGTACAGCCAGTTGTACATTACCGTACATTGACCAATCACAATTGAATACTGCACAGAGCTGAACTAACTTTAAGATCTTAAAAGTTTTAAAATGTCTCGGGTGAATGAAGTTTAGATGTCTCTTTAACCATGCAAATCCAAGTTTCTTATGCATTTCTGTTTTTTCTCATTCTTCCCATTTTTGGTTGCATATCTTTATAAGTTGGGTTACATATTTTTATAAAAAAATCTTACATTTGGCTTTCTGAAGCCTGCAGCAACCCTGAAACAAATGGAGAGAAATTGCAGTGAAAGATGGACTTTTGATGTTCTGTAATGGAGCATCTCAGTGAAAACTAGCATGGGTTTCTGTGCTGGTGCCTCGCTGGTGTCTTCTATGATTGGGGAATACAAGCTGTGGCAGACGGCGGTATGTACAGTACATCTGGATGAAACTGGTGCTTGAGGAAATGTTAAATTGACAGTGAATAAAATGGGGAGTGTGTTAGGATCCCACTTTGTGGGAGCATGAATGTAGTTACTAGATTTCATCCTAGTGTTTCGATTACAGTATTGTATTGTCCACACATACAGTAACAACAGCAGCACTGTGTCCAGTACAAACTAACTACTCACTTATTATCAGGGAAATATGCCAATCTTTGCACTGCACCCATTTTGATTCTCCATCTGATTGTTGGGTAGTTTTAAACATCTCTAGTAAGTTAAGGAAAAAAGTGCCTACTTCCTGTTTATAATGTTAGTAACACCTGCCAGCTATGAGAAAATTGTGGAATTTTTAGTTTCACTTTTGTTTTTGTTTTCATAGCTCAGTAGGGCATTGCTTTCTGACAGAGTGTAACATGATACGAGAGATCGATTCCAACTATTTCTATAATCTATACATAGACTGTTATATTGGTCACATTAAGGGCAATATATTCATAGCAATGTGAACTGCTGGTGGTAGAAATTAAACTGTGGCGGTCCACAACAGTTTAAGACATTAAAGGCAAGCCCTGCTGGGACATGTGCTCACCAAAATCGATAGGGTGCATTGTCTGGGAAGTGTAAGTCCACTCAGCAAATGGCATGGCAATCCATCCACCACATTTAAAGATATACTGAATTATGTCAAATACTTGACCAGACGGTGGCACTAGAGGAAAGTTTATGAGGTCACCAAAGTTGACAGGGTGCATGCTCTTGGGAGCATCACTGTGCTCTCCAAATTTCATGGTAGTCCGCCCAATAGATTTTAGAATATCTATTTGAAATTGTGGCCTAATGGTGGCACTAGTGGAAAGGTCATATTGACATCAGTATATTAGTACGTATATTTTAAGAACAAAATTTGACATTTGACATTTTGTATAAAGGGTGGTGCTGCAGTAAAAGCTATAGGGTCAATAAAATTGGCAGGGTTCATCCACTGGGGAGCATGAATCTGCTCATTAAATTTCATTGTGGTCTGCCCAAAAGATATCGAGTTATGTGTCCTTAGAGTAAAGTGTTAGACAGGCATAGTTATTTTTAGGTCGACATTAATGTTCTGATTAATTAGCCTACTGTTAAAGCAGTTGAGGGCCCATACCATCTGCCCTGTGGTAGCCACCTCATTTCCACCTTGTCCAGTTTAACTCATCTTCTGTGATTGTAACATGACGAGGCATTGATTCAGCAATGTTAGCCTCATTAAGGTTTGCATTGTTTTCATTTTCTTCTTCAGACCACATAACCCAAATAAAACGTTATATTAGTCAATATATTATCATTATTATTATCATTATTATTATTATTTTGCTGTGTTAGTTAGCTTAGGGGAGTTGTTGATGTGGTTGCCATGATATTACAGTAAATAACACATGGCTCTTGACCATTCAGATTGCTTGAACAGAAACATCTGTTGTATAAAGATGTATATACTGTACGAAAGGACCGTTGCAGCCATCCTGGGGCCCCAACTGCCAGCAGGGCAAATACAGGAGAGGGAGATGAAAAAGAGAAGGAAGGAAAGCTCAGAGAAAGCGTGAGTGAAGTTACGAGTTCTGAGAAAAAGAAGAGATGAGTAAAAGAGAGAGATTAGAGAGCTATGTGTCTATTAGTGTTAAATAACAGCAGCCACTAGCTAGTCCAGAACACTGTGTTCTATAGGACAAACTGCATGCCAGTGATGTAACATCAGAATGTGTGTATGTGTGTGTGTGTGTGTGTGTGTGTTATTACTGCTGAGTCAGGCTGTAGGAGCTAGAGTCCCATTATTACTGAGCTGGAAAAACGACCATCTGACACACACACACACACACACACACACACACACACAGAGAGAGAGAGAGCTCTGGCATCAGCACACACTGCAAGACCCATCACTTTTATCATGTTTAAGTGAGAATGACTCACCTACAACCTAAATGTGGTTGAAAGAGAGCAGTTTTTGGCCAAATGTTTCTCAACCTTTTCAGTCTGGAGCTCAGACTGATGTCCTTCAAAATAAGATGAAACTTTAATGATCACAATTGGGAAATTCAGTCACTGCATCAGCACATAGAAATAGAAAAGTATACACCAGATGAGTGCAGATCTCTGCCAGGTGTGTGTGGGGACACAATGTCTATAGATAGTTATTGCTTTGTGCCACAACTGGTTGTAGAGAGGGTGAGAGGGGTTTTCCATGATGGCTTTGATCTTGTCCCTCGTCCAAAGACCAGAGAAGATTAGGCAGATTAGTCCGCTGACGTATGAAACAGTGACGGCTGTTTTACACTTCATGTTTCACAGTGGTGAAGCATCAGGCTGTTGAACCTATTTTAACCCCCGCTTGTTGACAGATCCCATCAGCCTCTGACACTTTTTACAGTGTTGTTCTCCTGTGTGTCATGACCACAATACGATAAAAAAGAGCCTATTAGACTGATAGGTTCGGAATTATGTGAAGAGAGAATAATGGTTAAGCGAGCTAGACAATGAATGGAGCGAGGGAGCGGAAGTAGCCATAAAAAAACATTTGCAAAGTTTTTTAATCAATGCAGCCAGAAGTTTTTCATCTTACAGTCATAACTGTGCACAATAAATTTTAGGCTGATGGGCCCAGTAGTTTGTTAGATTAGCAGCATACAGAAAGACAGAACAACAGACGCTCACAATAATCTCTATCTCTGTCAGTTTAAAAGAAAAAAAAATGCCAGGTGTACAGATGAGGACAAATGTGGGAGTATGGAATAAAAATTACAGCCTGTACATTATGAATTAGCAGGTTTACAGAAAGACATACACATGTTTAGGAATTTACTGGGCATGGACACGTTTGTTAGTCAGAGTCAGATGTAAAGCATACATCTGACTTGCCTCTGTGAATGACTGTGGTTAGAAAGCTTTAGTTTAGTTTTAGATATCATATAATTGAGATAGGTATATTCCAGACAGGGAAATTTGATACACTGTCTGGTGGAGAATATTAGGGTATTTCACAAATTGGTCACTTTCCAGAAATATAGCAGAATGTATTTTCCAACTTGTTTCACACATTCATTGCACCAGAATATTTTCAGCCTAACTGGAGTGGAAACCAGACTGAAACTCAACATTAATAACCCAGGGATGAAGAACATTTTTAAGGTCATTGTTGTGTTGAAACAAGCTTTGGAACATCATGGGATTTTGCAGCATGGCCATATTAGAGACCCTGTAAAGAAAAAATAGCTGACATGGGTTTGGGAATTAGTAGTACCAAACACATTCACCACCTTCTGGTTCTTTGGACCATGACTGACCTTTGTATCAAAGAATCTCAATACTCACAAATAAAGTCCTGTGTTTATTATGCCTTTACAGCATGCCGGATAGAAATAGGTTGGAGAGCAAGATGCGCTCGATGACTGAGCCAGCACAGACTGAATATTTTTGACTTCAGTGATGTTCACTCAGACCTATGAACTATTAGCCTACTGAAGAATGCCCCACTCTATAGCACTGCACAGATAGTACCTCTGGTGAACAGGTTAGCAGACGCTCCGGCTGAAGGCTGGATGCTCTGTCTCTGCAGGCTCAGAGTAGGTCAGGCGGTCTTGGTGTGGTGGAACTGACTTGAAGAAGATGTGTAAAACAATTAAGAGTAGATCCAGGCCATGTGACGAAGCCACTACTCAACAATGTGGTGGAAACTGCTTTTCGATGCTTCTCTGATGAACACACATGCAACAGGACACCTGCTCTAGCAAGACGGACGTACTTCTTGGTACAAGGAGAAAGGCGAATAACAGGCGAATGAATCTTACTGAACAGAATTTCTGCACACACGATTCTGTTTAGGGGCCACAGGACAGTCCTCTAGACAAGTTACTTGTGCAAAATCCCCTGAACAAAGTGGTCCTGGAAAGGACCACTTTGTTCCGAATCCATGGTTCGGTTCTTATCACGGTTTTGTGGTCGCGGTTTTTGGTTCGGTTCAGTGTACATTGTTGTTGTTTTAAACACCCCAGAACACCATGTATCCCAATAATCCACCGTTAACAGTTTTTTAAAAATCAGTTCTGTCATGTATTGTCATGTAAAACGTGAAAGAATGAGGCAGTTTGACATTTGATGCATCATTAAAGCTGGAAAACACGCCATTCATTTATTTGGCAAAAATAGTTATCTTTAACAAATGCTAAGAAAAAAATAGTTATTCACTGTCACAAAAATACAGTGGAACCATTCTGAACTGACTAAAATGTAAAACCTAAACGACATTTATCAGTTTGGTTCTTACTCTGTTTAAAAGCAGGGAGTGAAAGTTGGACTTTCCTGTCCGACTCTTTCCTTCTTGAGCTGTCTATTGACACACTGGGGTGATGTCTCCGCAAGTGCCCTGACATGCTGGATGTGTTGCCGCTAGCATATCAGTGTTTTCCATTAATTACCTAAACTATGGCAGCAGCCACAGTCTAATTTGTCCCGCCACAGTTTTATAATGAAACGAAATATTTTTTACACTAATCATGACGTAAAAGATCTCTAACGTTGTGTTGTGCGCAGTTGCTTCATCAAATCATCTCTCACTCCCAGTCCCACATATCATACTTTCAACTACAGGTTGAATTTACGACTCACAGTGGGATGTTGTGAATGCAGCAGCAGTGAGGAGGGAGGGAGGAGTTCTCATTAAACATTAAACTTTACAGACGACCGAAATATAACTGACGACCTAAAACCGATGCATAGAACTTGTGACACCGACACGTGTGCGTGCACACATCCACACACACTCCAGTGTATAACTGATATTTGGGTTTACGAACACCCTCTCCCTCCCTAACTCGCTCGCTCACACACACACACACACACACACACACACACACACACAGCAAATGTGCATGATCGAAACTAAACACACGCTTCAAACTGAGGAGTAAAAAGAAAAGATAAAAAAGAAAAAACATATGAACCGAACGACACACGTGCTCCAAACCGAGTCAGGTGAACTGAACGGTTCAGATTTTTTTCATAAACCGTTTCATCCCTAGTTGACACTGAAAACCTATATAGGCCTTATTTTTTTCCACACAGAACGTTGATCAGAAATCAGTAAGGAAATCGATAAAGAATTGGACCGATACACAGAATCAATAATTGATATCAGTAAAATCTCATCAATTCCCATCCCTAGTCCTGGACTAGATAAAGATTCTCCCAGAAGTTGTCATTCTAGGAGGCTGGTTCTTTCAATAATCTGTGGGGCTTTTATTGGAGGTTCCAGTAATCAAATACAGACCTATTTGTCTGTCTAGAACAGATACATGGATCATGTAAACGAAACAAACAAACAAAAAAACTTTTTTCCTGCAGTACCCTCTAGGAGTGTTAGACAACTGAATGCACAGAACAAATAATGAATATATCATTATTTTAATACATAATAGATAAATCATATAGAAATCTTGCAGTACCATTAGCAGTTTTGACGATCGTGAAAACTAAAACATAGATGTTTTAGTTTTCAGTAAAACATGTTTTATGTGTTGTGTATGCCTTCAGCATTTTAAATAGTATCAGTCATGTTCAACTGATCTTTTTTTTTTTCAATACAAACATCCACTAAGTAGCTGCAACGCTGTAAACTGTTTTGATATCTTTTGATGCCTTTTGATAGCAAAAACTCAGTATGATAAACAAGAGATAGAGACAGGCCTCCATGTTCATTGCTGACTCATTGTGATGGAGGGAAAGGGGGAAGAGAGAAAGGCAAACTGATGTGATGGAAAAGAATGAATATAAATGAGACACGACAGTGGCAGAGAAGGTGGAGAAAGAATGGGAGGCAACAGAGTAAATACAAATCAAAGCATTGGTCTATCAGTGAGTGTGTGTTGTGCTCACAGTACAGTAGGGATGTGCCCATGTCATGTTTTTTCAGACTGAATATTAGCACTTTCTTGTGGGTACTCGCCTATGTTGAGCATCGATACGAATACTTTTTCAGTTACCACAAACAATTGCCACAACAGTATGTTTATGATTTTTAATCAATGTATTCACTCCTGTACAAACATAATCAAGTATCGTCACCCTATTAAAATAATGGCCTCAGTCATTTTTTGACGAAAATTAGTTTTTGGCATAAATCATCTCTTGGTAATGCTGGCCATCTCTGGTAAAATCACCTAAATCCTTAGTTGAAAGGATCATGCTCTTTATGAGTTTATTTATATATTTATTTATGCCCTAAATATCATATGCTCTGCATTTGGTTAAGTTTTTTGTGTGTTCCCAAAAACTTGAAAATATGACTTATTATGACTTATAATATGACTTATCATTATTTTAATAGGGTGATGGTATAACATGACACTGTCACAAAATTCTGAAAATAAAATATAACATAAAAAATAAAAAATAGAACATAAAATGAGTGCTGTGACTGTTGGTCGCTGCTAGCATTAGCAAACTCCTTGTACTCAGTTTCTGATGTTTTACTATGTGTTTGCTAGTATTGAATGAACTCGTTTTCATACACTGGCTGAGCAGATCTTGCAGTAAAGTTTTGCTCCACAGAAAACTCAAAGGTGGCTACTTTTCTTAAATTTTGTGCTGACTGAAATTTGCAGTGAATTAATATAAACTATACAACGTGCCTTTTTAGTATTGTTATGCATAAATGCGCATTGACACATTGAGGGAGAAACTGATTTCCATTCCTCATGATTAAGCAAAGGCAGTGTAATTACTTGCCATTGACAGAAGTTTCTTTGGTCAAGTGGGGCCTGTACTTCTCAAAGCCAGGGTATAGTCATCACTGGAGTGGCACCTACAACCACCAAGGTCTTCAAGAATGTGAAAAACGAAACATGGATCAGGATCTACATCCAAAAAAAAATTAATTGGAATGCATTGGTGTATGGATTTTTTTTCACCCATCCCTATGGTTTATTTGGGTGTCATCAGTGGAAATGTGTGCATCTGGATTACGTTCTGTTACGAAGACTGGACTAGATGATACCAACCAGTAAGAGGAAGGCTAGATGATGACTCAGACTTATTTGATGACCAGAATGGCTAAAACCAAAAGGACTAGAGGATGACTGGAACTAATAGGTGAACTAGTCAATGACTGGAACCAATAGGAGGACTAGAAAAATGGCTTTGATGCCAACAACAATAGGAGAGCTAGACGATGGTTAAAACCAGAAGGAGGAGGACTGCTAGAACCAATGGAAGGGTCAGACCGTGATTACAACCAAAAGACAGACTAGATGATGACTAAAACCAACAGGAGGACCAGGTGATTTCTAGAATTAATAGGAAGACTAGACAATGATTAGATAGCACCAGCCAGAGGAGGACTATACAATGACTAGTTCGTAAGGCTAGATGATGACTAGAACCAGTAAGAGAGTGTGAGAGAGATAACTACAACCAAAAGGAGGACTGGATGATAACTAGAATCAATAGGACGAAACAATGACTCGAACCAACAGGACTTCTACTGTGCTGTATTATCATAGGCAGATTTGAAAGACTCTGGCTGACCAGGTCAATTGTAGTGGCAAATCATGACTGCAGTAGTGTTCAACATTGGGTTCAGACTGGATGCAGAGCCGCTGCAAAATGTGAACTCACCTGCAAGCAGGATCTTGGCTGTTCATACAAGGATCCTCTCTTGATGTCTCTCGCTCTCTCACCATTTAAATTCAACTGTAACGTGGAATAAGTATGCAATTTAATAGTGGAGTTTACATGGTTCTAATGGACAGACAGTGCCATGAATTAAGTGCTCATTGCACATTTTTGTGAGTTGAATGTAGACAGCCCTTGCTTTAACAATTTAAATTATTGTGACTTTAAACATGATGCTGTTTTGCCCCTGACCAAAAAAATGTGTTTTAAGAGCATCAGTGCAAACTCCAGCAAACAGAGTGGGAAAGGAAAATCGAGAGTCTCCCAGGACGATCGTGAGGGTTGGCAAGCATGGGATGATTATTTCACCATTTATATTTTTTCAGTGTTGTTTTCTTGCAAAATTGCTCGCAGCAATCAGATAAGATAGACTAAATGCCAAAACTATTGCTGCAGAAGTTGTATAGTTTTTCTCTAGATATGTTGTTTTGGTTTATTATTTGTTCACTTATTCACCTATTTGTTTCTTTATTGACAGCGGTGGTACCTACTGATAACCTGCCGCACCTGGAGGAGAAGGGGGAGGCGTCCCATTCTGAACACAGAAGTAGCCAGTAGACCGACCGAGGAAGGTTGTGCTTTCCATGAGCACAGCCCCAATCTGGTAAGACCCACCTCTAAGACAGGAGATATAACCTCCATTTCTGTTTATGTCTTTCTCTGCATGTTAACTAAAACTACCCACGAAACGGACACTAAAATGGTGTAAAAATAGAACCTTGCTGAAATTTCTGCATCTAGAGGAAATAAATTAAAAATGACCTTGGTTTCTGATTAGTTTTTGATCATTACCACACTATGAAGCGAGAGAATCCTGCAGTAACTAATGGGGTTCACCTATCTTATCATATTTATACTATACGATAAGACTATATTTATACGATACTTTTTTATATTTATGATACTACAAATGTAAGTTAATTCAAAATTGTCAAATTTACTATGCCAAAATGAACACTGCTGGCACAACTTGAAACTAAATTTAAAAAAAACTTAAACGTAACATTATTTTGCAAATTAGATACCCACACCCAACGCTTAACAGTGAGTATCAGTAGTCACATAAATCAAGGTTAGGGCATAATGTGCACATTTTGCAATAATTTTACAACTTGATCAACATCAAATTTCGAAAATGCTTCGAGAAATGTTTTTCTTGTAGTCTTAGTATGTATGGAATGAGCCATACTGATGTTACTCAAAGTGAATATGTAAATTTATGTCTCTCTTGGTTTCGAATTAACGCCAACAATAGGGGTAAATGTAAGTTTAAAGTTGTTCTATCTACTTTGGGATTTTTTTCTACTGGAACTTACTGGGAATTTATGTTCTGACAAGCCCACATTTGAGTAAGTTTAGACAAAATTTAATTGATGCAACAGGCTCCTTCATAGTTGAGTTAGGTCTGATTGGGTTTATGTTGCTGCCCTGAGGAGGAGATGGTAGGCTAGGTGGATAAGAATGCCAGGAGTCCGGTTTAGTTTCATGACAGACGAGAGATTGTATAATGCAGTAACCTCCACCAATGGAGTATACAATAGCAATGATTGTAAACCATAGGATTATAAAAGTTATCCTTAATATCTACTAGAGATAACCAACTGAATGAAACAGTAGTGAAAATCAAATGAATACACACTTTGAACCACAGCTTTACAGGAACTAAAAGGCCTCACAGTTGGTGTCTGTCCTTGTCAGACTGATCTTACTGTTATCGTACGTCTGTGACTACAGGGTTTTGGTCGGTTTATACATAGTAACAGATGATAGTTGTCAGTGTGAGCGTAGGTGTGCGCTCTAGTAAACCAACTGTTGCGTAACATAAATGTGGTTCTGTGGCAATTTAGCCTGTGTGAATAAATTAGCGGATGGTGTCAAGCTGCTGATAGTACAACCACAAATACTATTCCTGGACGGTGTTATTGCTAGATCTGCCTGAGATGCCAAGAGCTGATATTGATCTTTGAATACATCGGACTCCAATCAGTCAACCTGAATTCCTAATTTTCTGAGGTATTTTCTTGTTGTTAAGCGCTGTTGGCCTTTGCTAGCATGACCAGTGTGACTGAAGTGGCACTTGTAGATCACATCAAATTCTTCAAATTCCACTATGGAATAGTCTAAAACAAGTATTGAAAGAAGCTAGAACTGTTGGCATATTCATTGAAACACAAGGCAAAATTAAACATGTCACTCTGTGAATCATTAATAAACATGAACTTGCTTTGACATGTAGTTATAGAGCTAACCATAGGCCAATTAATGTAAATTTTTACATCCTGGAACACATAGGCAAGATGTATAATTTTACTGTGTCATCAAAATCTGATCTGTAGTATCTAAGATATTGCATGATGAACCAACAAACAAACAAGGAAATGGAAGCATGGAAAGCGACCCATCTTGGGTTCCTACTGGTTATGAAATCTCTGTGATATCATGGTGTTAAGATAAATGTATTACAGAAAATCAGGGTTTTGAAATTCTCTGTGGATGTCAGGCAATATCAGGGGTTACTTTACAGGAACATAGAAGAGCTTACTTTCCAACTTGTCTAACAGATTTATTGCATTAGATGATTTTCAACCCAGCTGGAGTGGAAATCAGACTCCAGAGTCCAGGAAAGAAGCGCATGTTTTAGCATTTCCACGTCATCATGGAAAGTCAGGGAAACATCGTAGAATCTTACATCAGGGCCCCAGTGGGAACCTTGTATATAGTGCCAACAAATACAGAAACAACTTGAATAATTCAAGACTCTTAGTCCAAAAAATGGCTGGCTATGAAATAGGGCCAGACTGATATAAAGCATTTATTGGCTGATAGAGGCGCCGTCTTTATATAGCTCTTGTAATGGGACCCAGAACCACATAGAGAAAATGTTTGACTCCAAAAAAAGAAACACAAAAAGTCTTTGCTGTAAATATTGAACAGTGTCCTCCATATTCTTGCCAAGGCAAGGTGGCCAACATTGTAAAGATCAGCTGGCACAGAATTACTTGCAAACAATCAGCAGGCTGTTACTGGTCAAACTCCGCTTATACAGGTTGATCTGTTCACATGAGCCTTTGATGTTGTGTGATTGAGTATCCTGTTTCATATAACATATCTTAACCAGGTATGAGCTTGCCCAGTTATCTCTAACCCAGTCGTCACATCTGCCTGCATGATGGTTACTGGAGTAACTAGCTGCATAGCCACAGCCATTTCTATCTAAACAGTTTATCCTTCAGTATTCTGATGAATATTAGTGAATATCTTATTCAGACTTGTGTAAATTGTGATATGGTCTTGCCTGGGTTATTACAAATAGGATAATAGCGTTTACATGCACCAGCTTAGAAAAGGAATATCAAAGTATCATGAATACCAATGGGACTGTGGTCTACACTGGCCCCTGCGTGGTGAAGCCATAGTTCAGTTCCCAGCAGAGCTCTGCTGTCTGCGTTTCACACACTGCTAACACAGGAAATAGAAAGAGCTTGAGGGGGACTGTGTGTGTGTGTGTGTGTGTGTGTCTTGCATTGTTTCTTGGCTGCATGCCCAGAGGTGATGCATGGGAGAAGAGGGGAGATGGAGAGGGATGAGACGAGAGACTACAAGACCACAGAGTTCCACAGCTTCTGCAGTCCTGTAAAATCCTGCAAATGCCATGGAAAATTTTGCTTTCTGCATTGTGGAAAACTTATGGAAAGGCTTTGGAAACATTGCAGAGATTGATTCATAAATTCTTGTTCGACTTGAAAGAGTTGAAGTAGTTTTGGTAGTTTTAGGTCATTTGGATACAATCATGTGATAGAATAGCCCAAATAAATCACGAACCACAATGTAGGTAGCAACCGTGGGCAATGATGTCAGCTCCACTTTCATTTTGGCACTAAATTTACTTTAGATATTCAATGGTTGTATATTCAGCCAAGCAAAGGTTTTCTGGATCACAACTTCTTGACAACAAAAAGTTGTTTTTCTCCTCAATCACAAAGTGTTTTTCTCGATATCACAAAATTAACATGAAAGCGGTAGACAATATAAATATATGCAAAAACTCAAATCATGCCTGAATTGCCCTTTAAGAGTGACGGGCAGCGTAGTCTTCTGGAATCTTATCAGTACTCAATCAGGAAATCAAATGTCCAGAACTGTGTGATCTAAGAGCATTGTACAGTGCTTTGTATTGCAGATAGCATTCAAATATTTACTTGAAATGAAGGTTTCCATTTTTGTTTTCTCAAGGAAATTCATTTTTTCTTTGTGATCTTGAGAGTAGGATAAAAAATCAGAACCCAACTAATACAAGGTTTTTGGGGCCGATACTGATTTGGATATTCGTGAGTAAAATCAATATATATTTGTAGCAAGAATGAATTTGGTCATCAGATAGTTGTCATAAAGATATGAACTGGAGGCTTGATATTTTTCAGTTGAACAATAAAGTTCTTAACTTCTTAACACAATGTGCAGCACCATCTGCTGAGCTGTGATTGGCTGCTCAGCCAACTCACTGCTATACAGAGAACTGTAAACAATGTCTGCTAAACAAACTGTTGAATGAAAACAGTTTTTAAATGATGAAGTTCTTTTTACAGCAATATGTATTGTCCTTCTTTCACGTACAGGCCAATATACAGAACTGTATGTGCCAATGCAATATGTCTGTGATGAGCCAATATCAGCTGATAATATTGGCTGGCCAATACAGCGGTCAATAAGGCTCCACAGAATTAGTCTGTTTGTAAATGCAGCCATTCTTGGCTTCTAATTTTTCTGCACAAAATAGGCAGGAGCTTTGGATGCCAATTTGTGTGGAGTCGTTGTAGACACCCATCTTACTTTTCCTGTGTCCCACATTCGGGTCCTGGTAAATTTCAGTAAAATATGTCACATTGCATAAGGTCAGAAATGAATAAGAGCCCAGCTTTTTCTGGGAAGAAGTAGGCCTCCAGTTATTTAAGACTGGCCATATCTCTGGGTTCTCTCTCTCATGACTATCATGTGTTCAGAGAGGATGTGTGTGTGAGAGTGTGTGTGTGAGAGGGTCAGCTGATTTTTTTAGCTTGGGCTTTTGGAAGCAAGAATGTGGACTAATGAATGTGGAAAGCAGCATTTTAGTTTTTTTGTTTTGTTTGTTTGCCGGTGTTTTACAGTGATGTAATAAATATACCCTACATTTGTTAAGTTCTCATTTCTCATTTACGCAGGCCACATGCACCAGCATCAGTATATCTTTATCTATTAAGTTCATTGTCTTTATGTTTTATTAGTGGTGGTGGTCAAAAAGAGATGGGAACAGAGAAGAGGTAGAACAGAGGCCACCCTCCTCCTTCCTTTCTGTGCTTTTTCTCATTCACCCTGTGTTCTGCAGCAAATCAGGAGGACACATGGTCCTAATTAAAAAGAAATCAGTCCTTCACTGTGTGTGTGCATGTTGGAGGGGTATTGCACAAAGCTCCAGTTCCACTGCATCAAATGAACAGACTGTGTTCATTGTAAACTGGAAACATGTCGTCCTGCTCACGACTCAGAGGAGAATCCATTCAGAATGTGCATCCACAGTTCCTAATATGTAATATCTGAATTTAAAGCCTTATAAAGATATGTTAAAATGTAGTTTTGAGGGCCTGAATGCAATGCAAGATATCTCTGCTCTTCATTGTGATGCATCTGAGTACACTTGTGATATTTAGTCAAGGCAGAGATGGACAGGAAGGGAAGTTAGATAAGAGAAATGTCACCAGTAGATCTGAATGGGACCAGTTCATGTTCTTCCAGTTGGTCACATGATGTGAATCTGCTCATAGGTTCTTAACAGGGTCAATACTATATTAAAACATAATGTTAGATATCATGCAGCCAACATTGTGTCCTTTTTTTAATTCTTCCCATTTATGATGTTATAACTTCCTTAAGATATGGTCAGTTAGATAAATCTGGTTTTGTTTTAAATTACTTTTAATTTAATCCCAGATAATGAGCCATGAAATGTGTCCAGTGTGGCTCTCTGAAACATGCAGATGACCTGTCATAAGAACATGATTCAGCCTTGGCTTGAGTCTGATCTATAGCAGTTGCTCTGCTCTGTTATTTCAATATTAATATTGACAGTATTAAAGCAGTAGGTGTTGCAGGCTGCACTGATTTCATTGGTTGAGTGACTTGGCTTCTGTTGGATTTGTCATAAATGTCAGAGCTGTGTGGCTACGCAAAACATGTGATTGGCTGATAGTGTGCCTCAAGTTGGTGTGCTGCCATTTTGAGCGTTTTGAAATTCCCCATTGTAAACTACCAGAGTGCACTGTCTCATTATATTATCAAAGTCTGTCTGTCTTTAGCCCTACTCAAAAACACTTGTTCCAGGGGTGCTCCATATGTAACCGTGGCTTTGCTGCATGTCACTCCCTCTCTCCTCTACCTTTACTATCACTGTCCAATAAAGTAGAAATGAATTTCTATAATAGTACAGAGAAAAATAGTTGCAGGAAATCCAAGTAATAATACATTCATGAATTGAGATTGAAAACAATAAGAAAACAGATTCAAAGATGAGTGTGCAAGAGTTAATTTAATAGATGGTAGTGATAGCATAAACATGATGAACCAATAATAGTGAATCACTGTCTCTGGGCAGACAGCAGCATTGCTGTAGGATGACTCAGCACGTTAAACCACCAGAAATCCAGTGGAAAATAATCAAGCAGCTGAATTATAAAGCTTAACATGATGTTGAACCACTGTGCTCTTCGCCAGGAAAGGGTTTTGTTTGCATGACTCAGCAGATTCTTGTGAAGATTTTTCCATAAAGCCTGGAAGATCCTGGTCAAGTCTCACTGGCTCTAGTTCTCACTGTTCTCTCTCTCTCTCTCTGTGACTCAGTGGTGGAAAACGGAAAACAGCTCACCATTAGTGGCTGTGTCAGCACGTTTTACACCCTCTCTCTTTTTTCCTCCTCTGTGTTTTCATATATATTAAGGTTCAACAAACAGATTTCTGAAGGCCAGAAAATGACAGGTATTCTGTGTTTCTTGTAGAATTATTTCTCGTCAGGGTGGAAAAGCCTCTTAGATCTTCATGGGACAAAACAAAACTCCCCACTGAAATCCCAGACTAATTAGGGTGAGGCCGATTTCACTGTAGGTTATACAGACTGTTAATTAAAATCCCACAATACACTGCAATGATTTCTCATGTCGGACATCTGAGATTAAAAATAAAACATATTCAAATCCAGCTGGGAATTGTGAGGAGAAGGGAACTGAACAATGGTTTGCTCCCTTGTCAGCTACTGTCAAAATGCCCTTGAGCAAAGCGCTGAGGCCTGTTCAGTGGAGCTGCTCAGTGGTCACTGGGAAGCAGACTGTGGTTGTAGTGGTCAGCTCCCAGTGTAAATGTGTACAGCTTTATGGGAACCAAAGCTGGAGAAGTAGCACCAAGCTCTGTCAACTTCCCCTGGAAAGATTATGGATATGGTATCTTTTGTGTGTGTGTGTGTGTGTGTGTGCGCGTGTGCGCGCATGTCCGTCTTTGCCTGCATACATACTGTAATCCATGTGCGTGTCACTCCTCCCAGCTATCGCTGCTGTTGTTGCTAGGTGTGTGATGTCACAGCGTAACTCTAACCCTATTGGCTGTTTCTTTTTCTTTTTTTGTGTGTCTTTTTCAGATTGTCTGGCTGAAGGGAGACACGACGTGGGGGCAGAGCGGGTGGAGGAGGTGGGGGTCGATCCTTTCCTTTACCACCATCTTTTGCTTTTCCATCGGCCCCGTTGGAAGCACTGATCTGCACCACTGCACTGAAACACAATCATCACTCTTTTCCTCTCTATCTCTGCACTGTCCCTCTATCCATCTATCTGTCCCTCTTGCATGGCTAATGGGGCAGTGGAAACCACTCAGTAAGAGCAGCTGAGTAAATTGTTCTTAATGTAGGTGGCAGTCTATCTTAGAGCAGCTAACAAAATAACACCAGTATAATGAACTATAATAGCAGTAGTAAGTCCAGCAGTATTTGGTGAGGTTCAATTGAAAAAGTTCTTTGATATTAGTTGTGTTCATTTAGAGTCGTCTAAGCACTGGATGAGAGGTGAAGCTAGACTTTAGAGTACTTTGTTTTCATACGCACAAGGCTAGACACAGTTGGCTAGTCCAAGGGCTAGAAACAGAAACTGAAAGGTCCTGTGTCTCAGTCCACGCTCGATCCAGTCCACACTCCAGCCCCACAGTTTTGGCTCAGACCTGCAGGGTGGCGATGCCGCGGGCCGGAGGGTTCACCTGTTTCTAGACTCCCTCTTCTCCATCTCGCGTCTTCATGTTTTGGGGGTCCCACGGTGCCCCCGC
>OMLF01000161.1:23765-37278 GCA_900302615.1 Holocentrus rufus | reverse complement strand
ATTTTAAAACAACAAAACAGTCCATATCCCAGAAGAATCCCTTGACTACATGTAGGCTGCTGCTTGGTCTGTATTGTGGAAATAGGAAAAATCCAATCTTTGGTTCAGAAGTGCAAACTGCGGCAGCGACAGCACACACATCAAGCTAAAACACAGGCTAATTGATTTATGTGAATGGTTCATATCAATTAGTGGAGGGCTTAAAGGCGATGTTCGCATCTGAAACCAAAGCCATGATTGATGACTGCCATTTTATCAAGGCATTCATTTCGCAGTGACTGTCAGCTGAATCACTTTTACTGGGCTTCTGCTTTATGGCGATAGTGTGCAGATTTATTATGATGATAAAAAGTGTTGTCTGGCTTCCCAGAGGCGTGCACCATCCACACAGGTCATTTTAACTATATAATGAAGGCCGGTACCCCTCTATAAACCAATGAAGACACTGATATTTAGTCTTTTCTTGCCTCATTGGTCAGCACTGACACTACTGCAGAACAAGACAAGTTGCTACTGAGAGAGTTGGTGATTAAGTTCTGTGCAACTCTGAGGAGTTTCACTACTCCCAGGTCCTGGCAATTGTACACTGGTGAAAGTTCTACTGTGTCTGTGGAGTTCACTTAACAAGAAAGTAAATTAAATCCTGCCGAGGCATTTGGTCTATGTAATTAAAGCTGGAGCAACTTAGTGGGATTGAATTAAATTTTTGGCAGGAGGTAAACCAATACGCTGGGAAGGAGGGGGGCTTGACTATTCATGAAAGATAAGCAGTGAGTCCATCTTGTCTTAGCTCCTTTAAATATTTCCTTTTCAAAACAATGAAGAATGTCTTTGTATCCTCAGAAGTGACAAAGGAGAATGTATGGCGACACCGTTTAGCTTCTCAGCTAAAAGGTCCATGACATACACATTTACTTTTTTTAAATTGGATAATCCAGGTTAGGCTTGGTTCCTGTACCTGTCAGACTCTGCCCTGCCCGCCTGTGAAAACTCTCAGATAAGGTTAATCCACATGCAAAAGGTCTGCCCAGATTAGAGGAGTCCACCGTTCTTTCTCAGCAGTGGGTCAGGGGTCGCTCACCCTCTTTTATAGAGAGCAGGTCATTTTGTTTCCTCCCTCTTTATCCAGCTGCTGATGCCAGCCAGCCGCAATACCTTACCATAAGCCCTTTAAGGCGAGAGGTGTAATCGATTCCAGTCTGGACTGGGCATTTTGAATGGGCTTGAGTCAAAGCTGAATATCCTAAAGGATAAGGACAGCTTATGAGCTGCGGGAACCCTCATCAACTTCATTTCATTCTAATATTCAGTACCTCTCAGCCTCATAATAGAATGTATTTAACTTCATCCATAAAATAATAGAGTTCAGTCTATGGTTGGGGTCGATTCACTTTCAGTTTGAAGCTGGAATTCATTTAGGTAAGTAATTCCCAGTGGATCTGACATGACAACACAGCAGAAACGTCAGTGTGAATTTACTGAGAGCGTAAGAACCAACACTATGCCAATAAACAATGTGTGTTTATGTAACTTCACACCCATTAAAGTTAATTTAACACTTGTGATAGATGGGAACACTCATCACATCAGCTCTATCAGAGACAAACTACTCTCCAATCAGCACTTTGGAAGCAATGAGTTGGAGTCAACTCCAAATAATTGGCACTAGGAAATCAATATTTATTCACACTGGAAAATTTGCTGCAATTCTTTTCCTGCCAAGTGTTTTGTAAAATATTGAAAATGAACCTGTTCTTATTCTGGTTAAAAGAGTTTAAGTTCTAGATTTCATATTTATGGAGATAAGAGTTTTCAATTCCAAGGACAGCGAAAAAAAAAAACTGCCCAGGATCCATTATAAAAAGTTAAAACTGAAGTTAAGTCTTTTATAGCAGTTAGACTTCAGCTGAAATATGTCAACAAATTGCTAGGAATAATCACAGCTTCAGCAGCTTATTTGGAGGGATTTTCCAGCTTGTTTTGAATAATGCGGCAGAGCATGATGAGAAAACTATGAATGTTCAGCTTCCAACCTGTGGGTGGCAGTGTTGATGCAATGACATGGTGCATGGTTTGAGGAAGAATGGGCTGAACATTTTCTCCTGTGCTCATTTTCTTCATGTAGTGACCAAAAGAAACATAAAAATAACTATTTATAATTATTTCACTGTTCTGCTGATGATATTGTATGTGAGTGATATCAGTTCATTTAAAAATGTCTGAAAATAAGGTAAAACTCAATCAGTCTTTCTTTTCACCCTTTTGCATGTAATATTTGGCTTGATTATCTCCTGCCAATACAAAGAAAAGATCAAATCATAATAACCCTGTTGTGCATCTATTATCTATACAGTGTACATACACTTATCCAGTAACTATTAACCTTGAGCAATTTCTAGATTCATGCAGATAACTACAATATGCACAAAGTAATCAAAAAATGTCATTGTGAGAAACGGAAATATAAAAACATTTGGAGGAAACTGAAACTTACCACATTTCTGTATTTCTTAATTTCTGTTTTTAATTGTCCATTTAGAATTGTGATATTATTATTAATACTATAATAAAATTGTTCATGACATACAGAGACAGCTAGGAAGAACACATGCAAGGCATTTTACAGTTACACTTATGAGGGGTAACAAGAAAATTATGGAAATTGCAGATGAACAGTTTATGTTTTAGTATTATTATCACAAAAGTAAAAAATGTTACCAAATACACTTGTGAATGGCAAAAATTGTAATAAGTTAAAGTATTTGAGCATACCGAGGTGAATTGCATCTATATTACAATAACATTATTAAAATTATAGAAAATGTATAATACTAAGTTGCTAAAGAAATTGTCACACAAGAACCATCCAATCAACAAAACACACAAACAAAACAAAATAACAATAAAACAAAACAAACAAAAAAAAGGGGAAAAATAAGAATCACTGTGGAGTACATGTTAATACCGTAAATATAGAATGTAAAAATGTTCTAAAAATTGTGATTATTGTGCATTAATTTGTGTTTTCTAAACATAAAACTGTGTCTCTAAAAATAAACACAACAAGACAAAACAAAAAAATCCTACAGTCCCGTTTAAGGATGCCGCATACATTTCAATATTAAATATGAAAACAAATAGCATGGCATAAATGCTGCAAAGTTTCTTCCCGACATGCAGTCAGTCAGTATAATCTAATATTATGTATTCAACAATTACAGCACTGGACTGCATGCTGCAATTTTGTCTGAGAATATCCAAGTTCACATCGATCTCGACCTCGGTGTAGTGTGCAGTATAAGGGGGTAATTTAACAGCGAATTTGTTACATATAATATGAAGTGTGTTTTGACTTCACTGTACCCTCCCATTGCCAATGTTACCGTATAGCAGCCTGTTTTTGATTCTGCTTTGGTATGTTATGCTATGTTACAGTATGTTTTGCTTTGGCTGGATCACAGAGAGCCACAGAGGAACATGAGAAGGTTTCTACCACAGTCCCAGCTCTCTGCTTTGCATTACTCCTATTTTATTACATGCAACCATTTTAACAGGGTGGGTAGAATATTCCTTTGGGCATTATTAGACATGTATTAATATCATCTTTAGTACTATTTTGGCTCAAGTCAAGATTGGGCTTATCTGGAACTCATTATAGTAAAAGCTGCCTTCTCGCTGCCCTGCCATCTTGGTCTATCTGAGCTGCACAGCCACCTGAACCCGATCTGAAGTCAGCCGGTCAAGTGACCTGGAATCAATACAGTCAAACTCTGTGGAGGCATATCAGCCTGGCTCATTTCACTCACGAGAGGCCTTGTATACAGCTGTAGTGGCATGCTTCACAAGAGGCAAATTAGCTAGGCATATTTGATGACAAATAATACGTTCTAAATGCTTTGTTTGATTCTGGGTTTTGTTTCTGCTTTGAAGACTCCTACCTCATATCTCTGCGGAACCGCTCTCTCCACGTCCCCCGGTTTCTCCTATAAATCTAAACTGTAATTTTTGAGCACATATGTAATTTCCAGCCTGCTTTCTCCCTCCAGCCCTCTCTCCGTGTCCGTCACCTTCTTCAAGAGAAACAATCTATAATTTTTCAGCATATCTGTAATTTTTAGCCCTCTTTCTCGCTCCATCTCCCTCCATGTCATCTCATCGCCTTCTAATATAAAAGCCAACCTGTAATTTTTCAGAATATCTGTAATTTTTAAAACTGCAGCACTAGAAACTAGTACTGCACGTCCCGGTGGTATCCCCTCCGCGTCTGTCACCTTCTCATATAAAAACTAAGCTGATTTTTATTTATTTTTATTTTTTTGACCATTGTGGCTCTGCATATAAAGGCATTGGGATTACACTGCCAGCTGCAGCAGCAGGAAATCTGTTTTATAGTACTTGAAGGAAATTCCAAAATTCTGTTCATGGCCTGGCAAAAAGTGCCAAATAAAATCAGATGTCATTTTCTGCCAACCAACTCTGACAACTAGGAACTGCTGGGAAAAAAGAAAGAGAGAAGAAGAGAGGAAAAAAAACTAATCCTGTTAAAACAGCAAAAAAATGATGAAAGCTTAATGTGTTATGGTTATTAATGTGTATCTTTATTTCATGCAGAGTGTTTTTATTGATTATTGGGAAATGATTGCCAGTAATGTCTGTGCCAGACTCCTTTGTGCCAGCTTCAATCAGCTTAATGGAAACACCGCTCAGTTTTTAATAATTCGAGACGATTAATTGTGACATGTTTTGAAGTTATACAGCACTTTCAGCTAATAACATACTGAATGATTACAGTTTTATGATGATGCATACGTAGAAAGAGAACTTTTAAATTCTGGAAGAGGAAACATGTCTCTCTGGCTTTGGTTATTTGCATCTGTTGTTGGAAAATAACTGACAACTAATGACAGTTAAGCCTATGTAAATGTTTCATGACTTCTTTTGTACCCTGTATGATGCTTGAATGATGGTTGTTCTGATTTTTATTACTACAACAATTTCAATCATTCATATAGGTAAAATTTATTTTTGATGTGCCATCAGCTGACGGATCAAATTATCATGGAATTCATCATATAACAGCCTTACAATATACAGCCAAGGCAAATTTGTTTAAAGCATAAAGAGGAATCAATAACTCTGGTAATTATTCTTACATTGCAATTCATTTTCATGGTATGAAATGAGATTCTAATGAAGTATAAATCTTTTGTGGATATGTTACTTCATGTATAAGAAACATCATTTAGACTTTTTACTGCACCCTGCTACCTTTCTGCAAACTTATTATATCCTCAAAGTTCACATTGGGAGTTTCTACTGAATCACTCAAAGTCTGTTTTGAGTTAGTAAATGCCACCTCAGCAACATGCACATGGACCATACCTATATTATATTGCATCATAGAACTGTATTTCTCTCTCATAATTTTCTGAGCTACTTTAATATTAGACTGACCTATTTTAAAGGAAGAACCTCTGAGCTAACAGCAGGAGTATAGTGGTGTAACCATGACCAGTTCCCATACTCAACTTGGTCTTAATGGTCTGTAGTCTAGACGAAGCTAAGGGATCCTGGGAAACAGAAGACAGGTCTCATTCTTCTCTTTATGGGCACAGTGCATATAGTTTCTGCCCAAATCATTAACTCGTTTACAATTTGTGATTATTAAAAAAAACGGGAAAAAAGAAAGCATAAACAAAAAGCCACCCAATCTGTATTTAATCTTGATATATGATTTTATTTTATTTTATTTTTAACCATTCATTAACGTCCGTATATACATTTTGATTACACCACTGGCTGCTGGAACAGCGAGACATTTATTCATTATTTATATCACTTCTATTACATATATCATAACTCACGCTAATAATTACAATTTTGTAATAACAAGCTATACTAATGCCTTCACAAATACTCCCACTGTGTGTTGTTATATTGGATATGTTACGTATTTATTGTAATTGATTAAATTTTTGTCTAACAAATAATTCAATAAGTGAAGTAGCCTAATTCATCCATGTGGGCTCTAGGCCTAAATGCGCATCATTATGAAATAGTTCAATAGGCTACGTCACCTAAAAAGAACTGAAACTAGGCGATAATGTACTTTTATTTGTAAAAAAAAAATGAATAAATATAACTGTGTAATAGACAGCATAATTACCAAAGCCTATATTAAAACGGCACAATCCTAATAATTTTAAATTATAAATATTAATTTTTGATTCCCTGTTCACACTTCTGAATTAAATTTCCTAATTACAGAGTCAAGACAACAACAAACGGCCTGAGGGAAAATTAAATGCAAAATAGGAAATTAGTTATCTAGTAAACTGTGAGTATTGGAGACAAAAATAAGAAAGGAGTGTAAAACTTACTTTAATTGATATCCATGCTCGTCACCTGTTTGTGCGCCAAAAGCCCTTCAGTATGGCCCACATGAGTCTCAGCATTTACCGCACAGCAACTTTCAGCGAGTCTGACAAAACTGTGACAAGTGTCCGTATTTTGAGGAGTGGTGCAGAAAAGGAGCAAACCAATAAGGTGCTCCATCTTTTATAAATGCCCCACATGGACCTAAAATACTTAATTATCGCAAGGTAAGGCAGTGCGGATGAGATTTCTGTCGCTGATTGACAACGGGGCGAATTGAAGTTGCTTTGAAGGGGGTGGAGAGTCATGCGTACAAGCAACTGTAAATAAAATGCAAATATATAAAACACTATCATAAAAATAAAATCCTAAACAAAATTTTTTGCTTCTAGAACCAATTTGTTTGATTATAACATCGTTGTACCTCAGAGTGTATCTTCTGTGTTGCTCTGCGCTCCCCTCTGTCTGTGGTTTTTTGGTCTCGTCCAAACTTGGTTCAGATTTGAGTTCATTTTCTCGGCTATCTTGGATCGCTCTACTGGAGGTGAAGGCTCGCCTGTCCCCTCTCTGCAATTGCTGTCAATGGCTTTCAGGACGTATTTTATTTGAATGTCTGGGCCTTTAAAGTGACCAATAATGGATATTCTATGGATATTATGGACAATACCGGCCGTAATAGCTGTTGAAGGTAAGCTAGTGTTTCAGTCCTAACGGTTAAAAGCCGCATCTTCTTTCTAACCGGCTAACGTTATGAGTTTCTGACAAAGCGCATGAATAGATGTCTGCTAATTTTAGCCAGCAGGTTAAGAAAAATCCGTTAAATTTCTGTAATACTTGTTCATGCACAGTATGAAGGCTTTCACACTGGTTGTGTCGGCTCGGAACATCACGGTAAGGATGATGTTGGGATGCGCAAAACACGCTCCCGCATCCCCACAGGTAGACGGATGCTGTTTGTCATTAATGGCAGTGATTACGGGTTAAATCACGGGTGTTTGTGCTGACCCGAACAGCCACGCCGGGTTTCATAAATCTCAGCGAGGTTTTATGTTTGAGGGGTGTGTGTAGGGCCGACAGCGGTCACCGGCTTCACTCGTCAGTTGTCACGCAATCGGTGAATAACATGCCGTCCAGTACGGTCCCTAACAGAGCGGCTGAGACTGAATACGCACACATAAATAGGCGTACGGAATAATCTCATGTTTTAAGTCGTAAAAGGCTCTGTGTGATCGTTACACTGCAGTCATCTGGACGCAAGCTTCGCCAGGCAGTGTGAAGCAGTGAAGCAGCGGTCAGCGTGGCTCCACGCACAATGAGACAGGTTGAATGAGTGAGTCTCTGTCTGGCGAAAAATCACTGAATAATATTCCTGTATGGGCATACAGTACGTGTATGGTGCTCAATAAAGTTTATAGTGACCTTATCACACCTTATGTTGAAACATTTTATCCCCTACAGGATCACTACACTATTCCTGTGATATTACCATACTATTCCTATAGGGACTTTTAATTTTGCCTAATTATGTTGTGAAATATACTATATGTTATGGATAGATCTGGGGTTGCTACAGTCCTTTTCCCTTGGTTCCAATATTTCAGCATTGAGGTAGGTGTAGTTTAGTCAGTTTAAAGAGCACAAAGCAGGTGAATTTGTGTAGCTGAACTCAATTTGCCCTGTGACAGGAGAGGAGGCCACTACCGCATAAAGAAGGGGAAGTGTCAACCCATCCATTCATTCTGTCTATTTTGAGGATGCTGTTGGGAAACAAACGTGTCTTCCTGTGGACAGTTAAGGCAAACCTCATAATTACAGGTGGAGCCAAGAAACTCTGAAAAAAAAACAAAAAACAAACAAACCCAACCACATGCATCCAGTACAGGATAAAAAAAACTTATATGGGTGTTTGTTTAGATGTGTTTAGATGTTTGTTCTGTTATAATAACATCCGGTTGAAATTGGCCAGTAAAGGGCAGCTGAGTGGTCTCTTGCTACACTTAGGCCCCAGGAAGCATTGGTAGAAGTGGACAACCTTTATGTTTATAAATGTACACTATCTGATTAAGTAGTCTACATATTTAAACAGTAAAAAAATAAAAGAAATACAAAGCAATCTTGTGAAGGCTAACAATGCCACTAATGCCCTTCAACATTTATATTACAGTCGCCAGTGTTGCCTTCCTAATTTCAATTCATGTTTGAACACCGAATACTCCCCTGGTATGCACAATTTTATGAATATTTTCAGCAGTGGAAAAAAATGGGTCGCTACATTGAAACCTTTAACAGTGGATAGTATACAAGGATGGCTATAAACTCTATTTTGCATTACAATACATTATTAGATATACCTTCTACGTAAATAATTTGCCAAGCATAACATGAAAAACAATCAGAAATTATTTTAAAATACTAAAAGTTTTGTCAGTATTATATTTAATTAAAAATGATAAGCATATCATAATAAGATATATCCTGGATCGCAAATAGTATTGTTTATTTATATTCTTTTTTTTCATACATTTTGTTTATTCAGTAAGCTGTATTTTTTGAAGATAAAATTATCATCCTCATTTGGTTTTAATTACGAGCTTATCTCTTGCTGTACTGTCCAAGAGCAAGGGGACCACAGGATGTGAAAAATGCCAAAAATAACAGTAGATCCACACTACACAGACCTCCAGTCCATGGTTGTAGTTACTATGTATGCCTTTGCAAAATCTAAGAACTGCCCAGCATTTATCTGGAAGCCCATAGCAATACAATGCAACACCAAGCAGTCGACATCTTCTCTGCTCGATGTGGCAACATAAAGGGTTGCAGGAGTTCCTCAAAAGGTAAATAGAAGATCACGGTGTATTAAAGCCTACCTTTTGCTTATTTAAGTAAGCTACCGTTGATTTTTAGTATTTCGATAGAATTAAACACGCATGTTGCCATGGCCTTTGGCCCACTGCGCGGAAGGTTTTTTGATTTGGAAACCGGCGAGTCCCTTCGTCAACTCAGAATAGCCCCCCTCCATTTTACCCTGTGAATCACCCTAGCCGATTGTCCAATGAAGTTGCAGGGATGGCTTACGTATGAGAAATAAAAGGGTTGAAAAAGAGGTCACTGCAGCCCTAATCCGAAAGAAAAAAGAAAAACAGAAAGCAATAGAACCTTAAGTGAATTGTTTTGACACCTTTCGCGTCATGGCACAGTTAGAGTGACAACAGTTTTTGCATGTTTATTTTTGTTTCATAAAAAGTGACACATTTGCTTCTGCGTACGAAATGTACACAAAATGCTATTGTACAGAAATTTCAGATGTTATTATACAGTAAGTTTGGTCGTAGCAGATGGATACACAAAGCACTTATGCTGAATGAAAGGTCATCTAATTTAAAAGCGATTTCTGTGGCAAACTGATGAAATAAGAACTTCATATCACATGAGCTACGTATGTTTTCTGGAAAGCAAAAATCCAAGACGGCATTTTTTTTATTACGAATGATCAATGGAGGAGGTAGGGACAATGTAGCAGGGGATCGAAAGATTAAAATTCGAGCCAGCATTTATGAAATCCTGACAATGCTCGACCGTGAATCCTGTTTACTAGACAACGCTGGAAAATCCTTACAGAAATAGTGTAAACCTGCCAGCATCTACATTTAGATTTAGCATCCAATCATTATTTCTTAGGCCGGGCTATCATGCTCACCTTCTTAACTCAATATAGATACTATACATTTTGACAATAAACAGCGTCCCATTTTTCAAAGGCATTTCATTTAATCTGTTGAATGCTAATCATCTCTAAATTGTTGATTAGTGTTAATGTAAGCTGCCATTGATGTCAGCTCTTATTGGTTTAGTTAATGGGTACAGTCTCTTTTAGAAAATTAATGGAAGTAGAACTGCCAGGGAAATTAGCTTAGCTGTGTCAAGCGCGCCTATGAAAGCACATTTGTGGGTTTATCCCTTCAATAGTTTACCCGTTCATTGTCGTCCGTATTCAGTTGACACCCATAATAAAAACAGCCCTCGTCTTCTAATTCGGTTGAGTGGAAATTCACAGATTCATCGCGGCGATAAACTTGTAGTAGCCGGCATCGTACCGAGGAGATGAAATTTACAGGATAGATCATTTGGCTTTTCCAATTTCTTCCTCCCTATATTGTGGTATTACAGTTGGTGCGGTGGAAACACTGTGAACATATTCAGGGAGGTTGGGTGTCACTGTGATGCAATAACACCCTCCTTCAGACTTGTATGTA
This sequence comes from Holocentrus rufus, assembly GCA_900302615.1. Taxonomy (NCBI): domain Eukaryota; kingdom Metazoa; phylum Chordata; class Actinopteri; order Holocentriformes; family Holocentridae; genus Holocentrus; species Holocentrus rufus. The sequence goes on along the minus strand of OMLF01000161.1, from coordinate 26,647 downwards.
GGTTGTTTTTGGGGCCAGCTGGATGATAGATCACTTTGATACGACGCGTCTTTTTCTTTTTCTTTGTAGAAAATATAATGGGATACAAACCACAGTAGAAGCTGGTGAAGTGGGATAGAATGAGATCACAGTATGGAGTCTTTTAAAAAATGTCTCTCGGATTTGATTGCATTTCAATATGTGCAGCATTCCTGCAGCCCTGTGTGCTGGAGCCCGTGCAGTAGAAAGCGAAGTTGGCAAATGTTGGCCCAGCTAAAGTGGTTTATATTCCTCGTTTATGTTTTCATTCAGTTTTGTCTAATACATATATTTGTGTTTGTGTCTTGCATGGCCCTCGCAGTACTTCACCATATTATCTCGTAATGCAAGGCAGCCTGCCAGTTCAAGGCACAGTATGATTGTTAATGTTTTGAAATTCCTGCCAAGTTTGGTAAAGATGCTTTCATATGTAAATCCAGAAGCTGTTTTTGAACTGGAATTGTTTTGTAAGGAGGACAAGTGTGAGTGTGACATGGAAGCATTATGGTTTGTGGACAAATAACAAAAGACAGAGGGAGGCGGGCTCTGAAATGGGATTAGATAAAGGTAAAATGAGCGACCGTATACAATCCAGTGTTTTCTCAGTCCACCCAATGAGCAGATGCAGGGAGCCGGCCTGCACGCCAACCGCCACAGTAGGCTTTCACAAAGAATCTGTCTCTATTCAATCCCTAATCCATGCTGCCCAGGGCCCAGGCATTGTCACTTTGCATGCAAAATTTCAATTAGTGCTGGTACCAGTTGTTTCACTTGAAGGGGGGTGTCACATTTCAGGGACATCTATGGCTACCTTGAGGGTGAGATTAAGGCAGGGGTATCACCGCAGCTCTGAGGTGCTGTTTGATGGAAAGGCGGATGCCTGCTTAAAAAGTTCTCTACACAGCATGACATAACAGTCAACCTACCGTGTTTTGTAACACGTCTGTGTGCTAGTGTTGTGATATGTGTTTTGACTTTAATGCGATGACTAAGTTTAATATGTAATTTGTTATGCTAAATGCAAATGCAAAAAACCATAATGCAGTGTGTTTCGACATTGACTCAGACGGCTTCGTAGCAGCTTTTTCACAGGGGTTTTAATGTTGGTTGGGTGTCTGTCTTTGTCAGCTCTGTAAGCGGAATAGTTCCATGCTGTGCTGCTGTAACCATTTTGGTCCATCAGGTTAGATGAACTGGGACTCAGTTCAAGACCGTGTGGATTGTTTGACGCTGTTGCCGTGTTTTCAGCTGTTCGACTCCTGCTGCTACAGTCCGCTGTCGAGAGCCAATTCTTCTTCTTCTTCTTTCAATTGTTGCAGTCCAGACTTACACGCCCTCTAGAGGTGACCCTGAAATGAAATTTGAGCTTGCAGAACACATTTGATGAGACTCATCGTAATTGTACTAAGACGCATTGGTGTCTCACTGTTCACTTGTGTTCACTGCACCATTTATTAGTCAAAAGTGAGTCAGTAAGAGCTCACCGGGGGGAAGCATGGCTTCAGCATATCATTTGTTTTGTATGGACCTGGAAATTAGTTTGCAGTGAATGAAAAATGTTGACAAGCCACAATAGGAAATCAGTACATATACACATACCATCTGGGTACTTGCAGGGTACAGCTAACACTCTCATGATGTTTCCATGTGTCTCTTAATGTTTGTTAGAATGACAAATGGTTGTTAACAAACATATTCTGCTGACAGACAATATGGCTCAAATTATGACAGGTTGGAAAACAACCTGTCATGACCAACATTTTTCAGCCGTGTTTTAATGTGAAAATTATGAGGAGTTGACAAGTGTTTTTGGAGAGTTGTTTGTTCACTCATACAGCTGATATGGATCTGGGGCGGGTGTTCAAAAAATCTTTAAGTTTTAAATTAGCTCTGATGTGTTGGACTTATATGGTCTAACCACTGGCAGTCTTGACACGCAGAGTTAAATTAACACTGATGCCGGTGCATCTCTGTGTGTTTATGTGAAGTGTGTTTATTTCAAAGCAGTGTTGTGTGAGTTTGTCTGGAATCAGAAATACAGTACATTGCTTCATGGATGAAAGCATAGGATCTGAAAATGGAATGAATCATGGTGTACTCGGTTACCAAGAGAGTGCATGTGTATTGTCTCTTTGTTCCCAAAAAAGGTCCCTTGTGTGGCTTAAATCATAATTATACTTGAGAAAATTTCTGCTTTATCATATGAAAGCTTGTGGCTCATCTATCTCTTTACAGTGGGCACTCACAAAATTAGATTAATCCACTAAGCAGCACAGAAGAGTATTAGACATTGTTCAGCCACAGTAATATCATTTAACTGTACTTTTTTTAGTTCTCTGACCATGCTAGGTAAATGCTACTGTGCACTTAAATCCTTGCAGCACCAAGAGACCCGAGACAGCTGAAATTAATACTTGCATAGGCACTGGCATTATTATGGCTTAACAACGACAAGGAAATATATCACAAGTGCATACATGTTCCACTTTGGCAAAGGAAGCCCTACAGGATATTTTAGTCTGCAATCTCATCAAATCTTTATTCCAACAGACAAGAAGCTGTGTCCTCCACCCCGTTTCACTTTGCATTAGCTTTGGTCATGTCAACTGGAAGGAGACCTGGGGCTAATAGCATTTGCAAATAATTCTTAATGATTGTATTATCCTCTTTGATGTACCAGATGAGTTACTTGATGGGACACTTTAGGTGAATTGTCCCAGAAAAATATACAGATTGACTTTAAATTACTTTGCTTGATTATCTAAACTTTGAGGCACTCATCATGTTTCCTTTACGTCAGGCAGCTCTGTAAGCTAAAAGAAATAAGGAAAATGTACTTTAACTTTTTTTTTTTTTTTTTTTTA
>OMLF01000161.1:0-18571 GCA_900302615.1 Holocentrus rufus | reverse complement strand
AAAAAAAAAAAAAAAAAAAAAAAGAACCTCGCAGTACAAATTACCACAGGCAATCTCTGTATGACCGTAATACAATTACAGGAATAAATGATCAAAACATTTTAATGAATGTTTTCGGTGTTTATAATTCATAGTGATTAATTTTAATTCCATGCATAGGCCAGCAAAACTTTTTAGCTGTTATTCCTCTGTGAAAAATTGGCTTTTTTAATTAATGAACATACATAACATATGCTATTTGGGGGACACCTTTTTTTTCATCCAAGGCACCTCCCACTGCCATGAGTGCATATATTGTTGGCATTGGGGGTCTCAATTCACAGTGAATTGAATCGCCTGAACCTGCCAATGGTAGTGCCATGCTCTGCCCATTGCGATACCTCCTGCCTGATAACACCTCCACTAAGCATTTCTCAAGCTGCTCTCCTTTGGAAACAGTTTGACACTTTGTAATGGTCATGCAGGCATATTGCATGCATGTAGTGGCTGCACGAGTCCCTTGATGGACCTGCTGTCAGGAAGCCTGCCCGTTGGAGTGATTGAAAAAACATGTTAGGGATTAGCCTTGCATCCGTGGCTCTGTGAAGCCCTGGCTTGTGCGCCAAGGGGTTGCACTGCTCACTGGGCCTGCCACAGTGCTAAGCGATGGAATAGGTAGGGCTGGAACCCAGTCCTCCTACTCTGCACACTGGCTCACACTGCCATATGCGCTTGTAGGCACGCACATTCTCAGGCTTCATATACACATGTGGTACAGGGCCACACGTACGCAAGCACGCAGACACACACATGCACGTACACATGTCTCCACCCGGTGGCTTAACAGACCCCTGCTGTCAACTAAGAGGAATGAGTGGAGGCAGAGAGAATACGAGGATTTAAATCCTCACTCCAGAAGAGATCCCCGGGGGATACCGCATTCAACTGTTTTTCCACAAAGAGGGAGGCAATTGTTGTCTTACTTTAGCTCCGTTTTACCTCACTGAGCAAAATGGAAAGGCTTTGGTTCATTTTACTGTGTGACTTAAGATTTCTTCCCACCGTAAAAAACCAGCAAGACACCACATTATGCAGAATTTCTACCCCTTTGGTCTTAGTGCCTATGCTAATCTGTCCTACTTGTAAGTAATAGAAACTGAGACCGTATAGAGTGCGATGGTTTTCCTGCTGACCGACAAGAGTTTTGGCATGTACCAGCAGTCTCACTTTCACAAACTCTCTTCCACACTCCCTTTCTCACTCGCTGCCTTTCTTTTTCTTGCTGTGTGACTTACTCACACACACACACACATATGCACACACACAACTTTGGTCTACACTCAACACCTGCAGGGTTGGTCTGTCTGGCTTTTTTGGCATTATGGCATTAACATGGAAACTAGAGGCCTGGAGCTGGATTAGTGTCTAAGAGGTGTGAACACAAGGTCGGGGCAAAGATGGCCTTTCAACTAACATTTTGTCACCATACTTTCACCACTGTCTGTCTTATCACAGTAATTCCCACATACTGACATCGGCAAGCAAGTAAAAATGAATGTCCCTCCTTATGTTTCAGTTTTGTGGTTGTAAACAGGCATTCTCTCGCTCGCTCGCGCTCTGATAAATGCATATGCTCACACTTCTGATTCTTGGTCGTCTTATAGTCAGAGGCAGGTGTTATAAAGATCCCTTAGGCTGTCTGTCTTTGCTGTTCAAGACGTAGCATGATACCTGGGCCAGGTGCCTTCAAAACCAATTCACAATAGTTTTGCAGTTGGGGAGAGTCAGGGCTCCTAAAATATTTAAAGGCATAAATCGCACCAGGGCCAGGCTTAGCAAGCTGCACGGTACAGTCATTACGCCAAAAATAGTTTCTCAGGTCTCATCAGCACCAGTGGTTGGACCTGCTTTTTCTAGACTTGTAAGTAATCCATGAAATAGACATTTTACATTTATATTTGAGGCTTTTAAATTACACTTCCACCCAGAGTCATTATAAATAAGCAGCCTGAATATGTACTTATTAATGTATGCATTGATTGGAGAGATCAAACCTTTGACATCAAGATTATGAACCACGAACTGATTAGACTGTTAGACTCGACACATGCTTATACAGGCTAAATCCAGTTTGCGGTTGCATTTGTTATTCCACTGTTTAATAACAGGTGCGTCTCTAAGATTTTTTTTTTTTTTTGAATAAACAGCCTAATTATTATTCATAAACAAATGGCTGTTTAAATATGTTCAGGTGGTTCACTTGCAGGAAGCGATTACGGCAGCACTCAAATTAACAGGAAATCTGTGGTTCTCAAGGTTTTTGCCTCTCAGTTGTGGTAAGGCAGCTGACCCGCCGATTAACAACGCCTAATCCTTCAGCTGACAAAAGAAGTGTGCTAAACTCTCACTCATTGTCTCTCACACTTATGCGGGGTAGCTGGAGGGCACTTCTCAACAGCCCGCTCGCATAGCCGCACATGCCTCCGCGTTTCAAAACATCACATTTGCTGCCATCTTTCCCTCCTTTGTCCTGCGCCGAGCCTGTTCAATAAGAACGCCGGCTTCAGCCTCTTTTCCTTTCTCTCTCCATTCGCCACCTGTCATCTCCATGCTAATGCAAAACATTAACAGCCGCAGAGCCGGGATGGAAATGCACCACTTCAGAGAGAAATGCATTACCTGTCACTCTGTTTCTGGATTAGAACTTCATTGGTGCCAAACGATTTAAGGGGCTTTTGCTGGGTTGTCAGGAGAGACATGATTGCGCCTGTGGCCATAAGGAAACATATGTGCTGGTTTTTGAAGGCGTCAGGCAGGCAGCTCCAGATGTGTGGGGTGAATGGTGTGTTTTTTTTTTTTTTTCTTTTCTCACTTGAGCGTGTGTCAGACGCTGTGTACAGCTGCGTGGAAGGAGAGTTAAGGCCATTTCACAGGGAGCGAGGAGGAGGTGAGAACCAGCAGGCCTAATTGAAGCGGTTAATGGGCTGTCGGGAAGCATCCCTTTTCCCGCCGTAGTACATGAAGCTCTACATCATTGACGTTTAGCTGATAAGAACGCCTCTTGTTTGAACACGAGATATTAGTCAAGGCAAAAGATGTAAACATTGCTTGATGAATAATGTCATCCTTGACTCCTTTGCACCAGATGTGGATCATTTATGGTGCAGGGTGTAACAGTCCTCCTTTGTCCTGCCTTCGTCCTCAGGGCTCGCCGCTGCCTCAAACTCCTCCCTTCTTATTTTCAGCCTCGGCCACTTTCTCCTCTCTGAAAAAAAAAACATTTTAACAAGTCATTTAATATTAATGCCTTAGTGTTTACTGAAAACAAATGAATTTTCTGGAATCGAGTGGCATTGTTTTGGGGGAAAACAACGGACTGATCTGCCTTTTTTCAGCGCTTCATCGCTAGTTTCAAACTAATTCCCAAAACAATTGAAACAGCATCAGAAACTACATTAAAAAAATCTGCTTCCCAGTGGTAGAATTTTTTCGTGTTTTCTCAAGAAACAAAGATTAAGACCGAATACATGGATAAATATCTTAAGAATATCTCAGCCGCGTTCCCAGCCTCAGTTGGCCTCGGCCCTTGTCTTAACCACATCCCTCTCTTTACAGTCCAGGCCCCATTCCTCTCTCCCTGGCTCCAGCCCCGGCCTCGCTCTCACTCTGTTCCTCCCTCTGCAGCCCCAGCCCTGAGTCCTGCTCCAGTCTCAGCTCCAACTGAGAACACAGTCGGCAAAGAATACACTCTCATTCACAGCTGATTCAGTGGCTGCATAGATAGGAGGGCTTATATATTGTCTAACACCTGGGAATGTCTCGCAAAACCATAGCTTTGTGTTGATGGTCACTGAACGGCGCCACTCATGCAGTGGAGAGATCCGTGTCTTGCTCAAGGGCATCTCAATCGCATTATTTGATGACTGGGTGAGAGCACACCTTGTTCACTTAACCCAGACATTTTTTTTTTCTAGCCATGGGGCCACTACCACCTTCTTCTAAGTGTGGAAAAAGCTTTAAAGCCAAGGAATAGAGTAGTATTTGACATCCTTGGCACAGCGAAGTGCTCCTCAGGGATATATGCTGAGAAGGTGCAAGGTTCAGAAGCACACTGTGTCTGCATTTAGTCAGCGTACATCCAATATATAGAGGCTTTGCAGCTGCATCACCAATCTCCTAGCAACCACAGCTGGCACCATTATTGAGGTCCACTGTAGAATTGGCTGTGTGTAAATTAGAGCCAGAGAGATAGAGATAACTGAAAAAGATGGAGTTGATATAGATCAGTTTAGTAATGTTATATAAAATGAATGGTCAAAATAATTTAGACCTATTTTAGAGTAGGTAGATTTATTTCTAATCTTGACAAAGAAAAATGTCTTTACTTAAGCTCTTGCCCCTCTTAGAGTCTTAGAGTCTGTTGCAAAGTATGTACCTTGGGAAGCTTGGGTCAGTTAACCTGAAAAAACAATTAAATTCTGGATTTGTTAGTTTGCAAACTTGCCAGAAGGCTAGTTACACCCATTTATGTAACTGCCTTCAGAGACCCATTTGATTCATTTCGCGTTTATTGCATTTTGGACGTCTTCTGTTGGTTAATTAAAGTGGTTCTTAGTCTAGTACAGCCTCTTTACTTGTTTAACATATGGCATTGAGGCTAGATGCCAGTGCCAGAGAAATCGGTTGTATGGCAACATTTTAAATTAACTGATGGTAACAGAAAGGTTCAGTGCCAAATATGTGACCAGAAATTGGCATACCACAAAGGTGCGACAAGCTTCATCAATCATCTGAGATGTGAAGGTATTAGTGAAGGAAAATCTGCTACATTTTCAATATACAATGTCTTGATTCACTGGATGTACCTTCAACCGAAGTAATTAGCCTGCATAAAGGATAAAAGAAACATTTTTATATGTTAACAAAGCACAAATACTTTAGAATTTATTCATATTCAAAGCTGTAAAATGACAAAAGCCCTAAGCCAGATGTGTCGACAACAGGACGTGTTTAGCTGACCAGATTATCGAGCTAATGATGTTATCTGAACACAAAATCATTTTCATCAGAAATGATCAGTTTCAAATCAAAATCTAGCCATTTCTCTTCATTTCTGTTGAGATGGCCAAGTTGTTTGTTTGAAAACACAATTAGCCAAAGAGCTTCCACTGTGGCTGTCAGAGATTGTAAGCCCTCTATATGCTCTATTATAATAGTGTCTCATTTCTATTCCAGGAAAAAAAAACACTTTTGGAAGATGCAGTCGTTGAAGGGGGAAGAAACATTTTGACATACTTTATGTATATATGTGGAATATTATATGCTGTGGTGAAGTGCCTAGAGAAATCAGGCCGCTACAGCAATACTGTAATTGCCCTTGAAGCACTTGCCTGAATTGTCACTAGAATATTTTTACAGCCGCCATGCACAGTAGGTGGGGAAAGCAAATGATGATTAAAGACTGAAAGAGTCTAGATGACATTAATCAAGTCTTGCATTGAGCCTTAATCACCCAGTTGCAATTAAAACTCTTAACACTCTAGCTAGACAGTGTTTTAACCTCACTGTCCAGCTTTCAGATGGAGCTGCAAGGATTTGAGTTCTCATTTCTAGAGAACACTTAAAGATAACAGTGCTTCAAGTTTTTTTTTCTTCTTCTTCTTCTTTTTTTTTTCTCTCTTTTGCTCTGTAATCAGTTTCAAATGAGAGCCGGGCTTTTGGCAGACTTCTTATGGCTGTGGGTTTGATTCAGCCAAAAAGCCTCTTGCAGAGTGGATGAATAGGCAGAGAGAGTTCATTCATAGAATCTCAACAGCAAGGGCCACATTAGGAGATCCCTATTTGGTTTATCAGCATTTCCTTTTTGAGCTCATTTCAATTTCAGTAATTATCCTACATTCTGAGAGCGGTATGTAGAAGACGTCCTTTTGTGCACGGGAAAACTGGCTTTGTATTCATCTGCCGAGGAAAGATCGGGCTGAAATAAAAACCGTTCACTTCAAACAGTAAAACTCATTTTATTTCAGCCAAGATTATGTGGTGTTTTCTTTTCTTTTGCTTGTCTGTTATCAGTCAGCGTGCCATCAGAAAGGAGGAGCCGCAATAAAGGAAGTGACTCTTTTCCATTCATGATGTTGAGCATACAGTAGGGCTTGCGTGTTGTGATTGCTATTCACATTGCATATACTGCCTCCTCGCCCCCCATCTGATTGTTCTCCGCCTCCTTTTCTGCCTCCCTCCGCTCCCCCTCTCTCCTCTGCTCCTCCTCCTTCATACCAAGCCTGAGTGACTGATTCGACCCAGGTTCCTATCTGCACCCCCCTTCCCCCATGCCTATATCCCCCCTACTGTATGTCAATTCAGTTTAACACCAAATTACAGACTAAATCAGCGTTGAGGTGCGTTGCCATAGTGACAAACTATAGTCATCTTGTACTGGGGCTTAACATTTTGGCTGATCTCGTCTTAAGTAGAGGGTAAGAAAAGTGTTTATGTGATTGAGAATCTGAATTACTTTCATCGACAAGAAAATAAATGCGCAGGAATTTGTCTTGGTGCACAGCTGTGCTTCTGGTCTCTCTCTCTCTCTCTCTCTCTCTCTCAGACTACTCCTTTCCTTAGAATGAAAAAGCATAACCCCCCCCTTGATCCTCTGAAATTTGTAATTCAATCAATGCTAATAGTGGCGGTGCTGTTGCTCATTTCTGTCCTGTGTGCGTGGCTTTACAGCCCCCTCAGCCACCGCCAACAGGAGTTTACACGGCTGAGTAGGAGTCGGATGTGATTTTCAACGAAGGCCATCTGCGCTGAGGGTCTCCAGCGCGTGCGAGCAACATATGCTTTAGTGTGTGGGTAACGGAGCTGGTGAACACGCTCATTCCCTGAGTGAATTAACCTGCCTTGACATGCTCCCTGTTGTCCTCCATCTTGGTTGAGGCTATCTGACAGTGAGGGGTTAAATCTCAGAGGACCCCCCTCCAGCTTACCCACACCCTCCCTCCCTCTCTCTCTCTCACATACACACACAGACATACGCGCCATATATCCATCAATAGAGCATGAGCCATTAGTTCCTTCCAGCTTTCCAGCTAGTGGACTCAAGGCAGATTGTATATACAAGACTCAGGTTCGGGAACAGAGAGGGACTTTCTGCAAACAATAATCAGATATTTTTGTTGGCGAGCGAGATCCTGAATTGAACGCAACCAACTGCCTTTTCCTTGTCAGCAGCAGTATTTAATACGCTCATTATTCAAGCCAGGCTTGGCAGGCTGGAATCTGAGCAATATATTACACACACGCATGATGATGTTCGGTGCAAGAGCTGTAGTGAGGAAAATCATACTTAATCCCCTCATTAAGAATGCAGAAGTCAGCATCTAATTCTCTTGCTTTCTGGCTCCCTTTATTGCCTAATGGTGGTGGACGAACGCATCAGGGGATGAGCAGGGTTAAGGCCAGGTCATTTTTAGGCACTAGAGGCAGATGGGGGTGTGCAATCTATCATGGGATTTTACGTGGAGGTTCATTACATTTTGTCATCATCAGTGCACATCATCTATTCTGCTCTTAGTCTGGAGAGGTAAGCAGATTAAATGTCTGTGTATTACACAGCTGAGTGAGTTTAAACATTCAGCACCCTCGGTGGAGAATATGTGTAGCGCGTAAGTGTAAGATTTGTTATACAGCAACCTTTGAAATAGTAGTTATAGGAGTTATGGGATACGTGTTAGGCCAGAGGAGGAACAAGGGATTGTGAGTTTGATTCAATCCTTTGTCCTCGAGGACTGTCCGTGTTTCCTCTGGAGGTAATCCAGTGCAAGTGTTGCATGGCCTACTGGCCTTTAAAAATTATATGTGCGAGAGTTTTTTGTTTCACTGCTCCACTTTTCATTGCTCCACATTAGCGAGATGCTGTTGCTAGATAGATAGGGAGAGAAAGAGAGAGGGGGGAGAGACAGAGAGGCAGATGATCATGTTGAGGGTTGTAATATCCCCCGGCAATAGCACAGAATCCGCAAGGGAAGCTATAGCGCTATAATTTCTCCTAAGCATGTTCTAGATGCTCCCTTTCTTCCTGCCTCCACAGTAAGTGACATGTCTGCTTGGGTTAACATAAAGAAGGCTGCCCTTATTTTCCATCACGGAGCTGCTTTCATGTCAACTACCGGCAAATCGACGGGAGATTGGCCCGCTCTGCTTAATCGCTGCTTCACATTACGTACTCTTTGGAACGGGCACGCACACAAGACACCGACACGTTAATGATGCACTGACAGAAATGTACCGATTACTGCAGACATTTGAATGTAACCCACAATGTCCACTGAGGGGCCCTACATTATTCTTAGTGAGAACAGAGAGGGCGGCTTTGTTGTGCTCCAGGGCTGAATACCATACGGAGATTGACTAGAAATGACAGTCCATCTGTAGTGGCTGCCCTCAAGAGACTATTGTTGTCCCAGACAGCTAATCATCCAGCCTTCCAGCTTTCTAACCAGTCACCCCGCCAAAAAAACAGGGGACCAACTTGCTCACTGGCCACAAATCTGATCTTTTAGTAAGCCAAGCAACTAGTCTGGCTTTTCTTCCAGATGAGTCATCTGGTCAGAGTTTACTTGTCATATACTTCCTCAAAATTTTAAATTCATGACCATACAAGTATTGCACCAAGGCACAAGCAAGCAAGTAAATAAATAAATAAATAAATAAATAAGGATTAAACTTTGTTTTAAAACAAGGAAGCAAAACCATATACACCATGCTAATATGCTTTAATTGCAGAATGTTCATTGTGCTCTATGAAAACTGTAACTCCTCAAAAATACCTTTGATAACATGTTGCCCTCCAAGTGTAAGTGAATATCTGTAATTGCATGGAGTACTATTGATAGCATTCTCCTCCCATCTCATTGCACTCAATTATTACTTCAACTTTTTAAGTATAAAACGGTTGATTCATGTGGTATTCATGTGTATTACTGTGCTATAGATTTAAAAATTGAAGCCACTCATCCTCTTTAAGAATAATTGCATATTTAACTGGGTTCCAGAGAGATAAACACAACTGCGTCTTCCTCTCTCGCTGTCTATTGCTCTTGATAAACCCTGGGTCCTTGATTTCGTTTTATGTCGCTATTGCGAAATAAAGAAAGAGTCTGTGATGGAAAGTGTAGCCCTGACCCCACTTAGGTTTTGATTGTTTGAGTGTAACAGATGTTTGAAACAGATTTCCGCTAAGACAAACCGGTAAATGAATAGGTAGCACTATTCCGCGTGTTATACATCTGATTTGACTTAATGGTGTACTCGAGTTTAAGAAGGCTGAGGCCAAATTAGCAAGGAAAGACACTGAATCACTCAGAACACTTGAGAACCTGAAGAGACCAACAGTGCTCTATTAGCTTCAGTTTCGTCCAACAGCCAAGATTGGATAGATAATCGTGAAAAATATTATGATCGTTTTCAAATATCATATATCATATCATATTATCATTTTGTCATGCACATCAGTCTTTTTCATACTCTAAAACAGCCCCAGATTGTTAACACAATAACAAGTCAATGACAAATACTGTGACAAACTAACAAGTTTAAGCTCTGCATTTCCATATTTATCTAATGGCTTTTGAGAATTGAAAAAAAAAAAAACTGTTGGATATCCTTTCATTTAGTGGTGTGAATGCAGCGCCGTAAATCCTTTTCTGGGAACACAAGTGGCAGCAAGTATCTCACACCTGGCTATGCTGACTGGTGAACCAGAGGCTGATCTTTTCCAGTAAACACACACAAAGAGTTTGGCCCTTTAATTCTCTTTAATTGATTTTCCAGTCGATTACATTGACTTATCCGTTTCATGAAACACACCTTTGAAAGTGTGTTTCATGAAAGGTATGAAGGTAATACTTCAACGGCTGTTCATATGAGTTAGGATGATTTCTGGATGACTTTGTATCTTGTATCTTTAAATTCTCATAACGATAGAATGTAGAATGTTAACAGTCTACACATTATCTAGGATGATGCGTAGCCTAATTTTCCTTAATGTGCCGTACATTATGTGTTTGGACATTTTTTTTATGAGATACATATATTTTTGTGCATCTTTCACACGGTTAAAGCTGTGGCAGGAGTGCCGCTACAATAACCAGCTGCTAAAAATAGCCCCGGTGGTCCAGCCAAGAAATGCTGTTTCCCTCCAGTGAAAGGGCTGTGTTTGCGACATGCTCTCTCTTTGTTCTTCCTCTCCCCCTTGTGAAACACAGGGAGGGTGGCAGTCGTTAGGCGAATGCTGATGCTGATGTCTCCGGCGCGCCGAGATTAGCCAGCTACGTTTTGTGTGTATTCTCTCACTGTAAAGACTACTCAAAGCATAATATGCAAAGCTGTGGTTAGTGGAAGGGGATAATTCTCTTCCAGCCAAAAAGGCAATGGATGTGTTGGATTGTGTCTGGCCATTCTGCTCACATGGCAAGTGCGAATAGAGAGAACAGAGAGCCATTGATGACATGCATTTGGCTTAGTTTTTCCTTTCAGATACTTGTGGCTTTATTGAAAATATGCACAGTCACAGGGAGCATCTATCCAGAGGTTTCTGAAACCTCTGACCTGCAGTACTCTTCTGCACATTTAGTCTAATATTGACTTCATCTAAAATGGACATTAGTTGAGTACCTTGGTGTTTGGGAATGATCTCTCCCCCTTTTTACACGTTGCTTGGTATAATAGCCAGTATTCACAGAATGAAAGCATTTAACTCCAATCAGCGGGATTTATGGCTCCTTTAAAAGGCAAAGGTGTCTTCTCTCTTTTGAAAGTGCAGTTTTGGCCGTCGTCCAGCTCCGATTGGACCAATAGCTATGCATGATGAATTGTTATTATCTTGGCTGCCTGCTTAGGATTCACACTTCTCTCCAAGTTTGAATGGCTGCAGCATCCTCTTGCATTAAGCAGTAGTGGAGCGGGTTTTAAACAAAGTTTTACCTGCCAGCCATATGTCATGTTTTAGCCTGCGAAGAAGAAACTCGACAAATATAAACCAAACAAATGCACCCAGAGCTAGGGATTTATGTGACAGCTTGCATACAACCATTCATCCTTACTTTCTCAAGCCCCTCTTCTAGCTCGCCTGTCTCTCATGCACTCCCCTCGCATGCTCGAAAAGCAGTGGTGTTCCCAAAGCCATTAGACCAAATAAGATGTTTTTTTTTTCTTTCTTTCTTTTTTTTCCAGCTTAGTTCACGCAAGCAGAATAAATTGGGAGCAAGTGTCAAGGAGTGAGTTCTATCTGGGTGAACAAGTGTTCTCTCTAGTCCTTCTCCTGTGTGGGCATAAGAGAAGGAAAGTACACCAAGGTTAATGCCAGGAAGATGGAGAGCGCTGTTTTATTAACTGCAGAACTACTTTTGTTGCCAGTGGCTGCTGACTCTGATACTCCGACGTTCTCATCCTATTAATGATTTATGTTTTGGTCTTTAATCCAGCCACTGAGTAACAAACAGTCGCTATTTATTTTTCCTGGTGATTCGATGAGACGTGTTGCCTATAGGACTACACCAAGCAACACACGAGCACAGTGTTGAATAAATTCCATGGAGGTGGCTCAGGGATGGCGTATTATTACGCTGACAGAAGAGTCCAGGGCCTCAAGAGAATCCATAGGTGTATCTTTATTGAGTACCAGCCTGTATCCAGCCAGAGGCATTGTGTATTTAATGAACATGGGTTTGTGTTGCGACCTCTGACCCTCCCTTGGTTGATTATGACATGGCCACTGGGATCAGGAGGTGGGGTAAGGTTAAGACTGTTGGATGAACTGGGACGCCATAGGAGATGGGGAAGTGTAATCGGCTTCACATCACTCCTAAGCTCAGTGCCTTTCTACGGTGCAGAGGAACTGTATTGTGCAATGTTACACGGAAATGCACATAGCCGGGGTACGGCTCAATATGTGACTCTCGAATATGAGATTTCATTTTCTGATAAGACAGATTGGGCCTTTCGTTGTGCTCAGGAAGTAAATTGGAATGAAACGGGACAACCTTCACCACACTAATTGAACTCAGCAATCGGCAATATGGTCAAAATATCATATCACAGTATTTTTCTTTTCAACTTTCGAGTTTCTATCACAAATTCGCCAGAATACTGCTACATTGTGCGGTTTATCTGTTGCGTTAAAAAAGATTCTTGGCAGCAGTATTATAAAAACACACCATCTATTTTTGTCTGTCCTTGCAGTTATACTTTACTGGTTGTGATGGAGAGAATAGAGGCCTTGGATGTTGAGGTGCTGGCTGTACTGGAATATTATGCAAATGCGATTGAGAACATTTAAAATCGGATCCAACAAAGTGCGCCTTTTCTATGACTCAGTGGTGCTCTATTCCTGTTGCCCTGATTTCTCAAGACATAATTTTTTAATGCGTTAAATAAAATTTGCATTATGGCTAACTTCCTGTACCCACAGCAGCTTTTCCAGCAACCAACACGATGAGAATGAAAAACTTTTTGTTTCTTACTGTATACTTTGCCACATTTTTTTTAACAATGAGTGCAGGGCTTTATAGAAAAGTAAGTGGGCAAAGAATTAAATCAAGGACTATAAATGTTGGAGAGGACAGGCATACTACTTTTGAATTGACAGGAAGTGACTCAATTGACGCTGAATTATGTTTGTGTTGCATGTGATGTGTTTTGTTCAAGAGCTGTCATTCTGCGCTCTGTGAAGGGATTTGCCCCGCTGCTCAAGAATGTCCTATTGTTATTGACAGGAATGCTCATTCTGAATGTATATCGTGGTATATTTGAAAGGAGAAAAAAGGTAGAGCGATTTTTGAAGGGTGCACCTCCCATGTCTGTGGCTTGTATCAAGTCAAACTGAAGTTTTCGATTATGTAAGAAATGAAAATCATAATTATTCAGTTTCTTAGGTTTTTGGTGAATGTCGGGCTTGGGTTTGAAAAGGAAGCGGGGTCCGGGCTGCTGTCTATAGACTGTGCTTGGGAGCTCATTTGCCTAATCTTGGGAACTAGAGTGGAAGCTGTGTATAATGAGGACTGAGGCTTGTCTGGGACGGGGCCGCAGGGTTGGGGCTGGGGGGAGGCGACTCTGAAAGACATGAAGGTATTAATCGGACAAAAGGGGCAACCGAAAAGTTTGAACAGAGGGAGAACGCCTGTGGAATGGTCAAGCATTTTTGCATTTTGACTGCCTTTGTGAAACTGCAAATCAAAAGACGGGGAGAGAGTGAGAGAAAGAACAGAATGCAGCGATGTTTTCAAGTTTTTCCGGAGGCTCCTCTTGAAAACATTTGTCCACTTTGGAGCAGCAGGGACACTTTGTGATGTTGCCACTACGAGCAACGTGCAGATTCTCATCAGGGGTGAATCCCCAGAGCACAGTTCTGCCTTATTGAACGTTAAAAAAACAAAAATAACCTTTGGTAATGACGCAGGGTTTGGTTTCTCTTGGTCTAATACAGACTTTTCAGAAGACGTGGATTTTTTTTCGTTAACACATGGATACTGCTGTCCTTTGAATTTCTCTTCACAGGCAATAGATAGATATAAATAAACAAAGGAAATTATATGAAAGGTTTCATCCCCAAAGAGTTTATATCCATTTAGGAAAATAAATGGCTACCTAACTGTTAGTGGTCAGTATTTTAAGACTACTTATGACCTAAAATCTCTGAATCTTAAGGGTTTAAAAGGACAGTTCCACCATGGCTGGAGCTTAATATATTTTCTTTTTCTGTTTTTCTTATTTCTTGCTTTCCCTTCCAGTTTTACATTGCTGTAGATCCTTTTCTGGCTCTTTTATCACATTGTGAGGCATTAGCTATTTTTTATTTATTTTTATTTTTATTTGTTTAAGCAAGCACTTTGAAAAAAAATACTGTTTTCAAAGTTACAAGTGTAAAATTCATTAATGGACTGTAGCTGGCAGAAGGGGTCTTGCTTTGGTTTTTCTGCAGGCTTGATTGGATTGTGAGCAGCTGACAGAAGAATTGAGAGAATTGATTGACACATTGACTTTTTTTGTTGGAAAAAACATGGAAAACAGAGAAGCAGAAAGTGAAAATAAGACTGTTGTGATGCTAGAGTGCAGGTGCTGGAGTTTATTAGAATTTATTTATTTTTATTCCTTTTGTAATTGAATGGGAATAAATTAGCCCAAGTGGCTTGGCGAAACAGATTCAAAAATATCTTTAATTGTGGCTCATGCATTTAAAAAACTGTTAATGGGATGGATCAAAAGCTGTGCAATAGTCCTTCAACATAAACACAAACACTAGTCCATAGTGAGCAGTTAGCAGTTAGTTAGCCTCTTAAGCCCTGGTTTCTCATTTAGCATGTTTGTTCAGGTGTAACTTTTTTCAAAGTCATATGCATTTTGATTGATGCACCCCAGTCACACAAAGGGTATTCTGCATCATGCTGCAGCTATTTTGTTTGAATGATTTATGCAATAGGCTATTTGCCCACGTGTACATCTGTTAGTGTATAATTAAACATCATTTCCCACTTAGGCATCTCTCAAGGGCCATAACACTCTTCATTGTGTGTGCAAATAGCACCCTACAAACATTCACATAAACACACAAGTGCACATTCAACCATGCACTGACACATGCCCGGCACTATCTACACCAAGACCACTGTCAGCCTAATTTTGTAATGATACGGGCATTATCCAGTGTAATCTAGCAGTAAATTAATTACAAACCACAATCCCTCATTCCCCTTTGCACTCCCTCAGGAGACGCCACAGACTTTACGCTTCCACTCTCCAGTCTGTCGATGACAACTGATAAACAGGGAAAACAGCCTGCATGTTTAGACTTCACAGCTCTCAGCCTCAGCAGTAGCTGTCAATATGCTCAACATTCAAACCCTGATGTATGCTGATATATCATTAGACAGACTGTAGCACAATTGCTTAAATGTAGTTTTGGCTCCATTCATTTCGGACTGGCTTTCAGGCATAGATATTGTGTGTTACAGGCCATTGTATATCAACATCTACAGAGTGCAGAAAAAAGAGTCCAAAGAGAGAAAAAAAAAGTCTTGCAGCCATCTAACCTTGGCAAGGAAAAACCTGATCAAATATTCAGTTTGCCTTTTGTTTGCATAAAATCTGAATATGCCAAAGGTCTGAATGCATTATTTTGTTCTGTCCTGCTGCCAAGGTCAGTGAATGTTTCAAAGTACAACTTCCTTGAAAATGAATTCACCCTCATAAATAACGATTAATGGCAGGCAAGTTTGACTTTGGCTGTAATTAGTCCTAAATGATGCCCTCGGAAAATGTGGAGACTGTTGTTTAAACATGACATTGAAATTCATATTAAAGCTTTTGGGCAAAGTGGACTTTTAATGGCTGTAAATGTAATCATCGGTTTGTATGTTCATCAGAGATGCTGACCAGGCTTTAAAGGAATGAGACTTGACATTGCCCTTCGCAAGTAACAACTGTAAATGAAAAAAAAATGAATCTCTCTGTCCTCTGCATAGAAAGGAAGGAAGGTCTTTCACACTACCCGTCCCCTTCATCAGTTGTGATGGTGTGTAATGTCTAATGCGGACCGAAGTGAGAGAAATTGTGTGCTGTAGTGGTTTTCTTTACCCAGCTGCAGGCCATTCGTAATGGCTACCTACATGCACCAGCCTGACAGAGAGCCCTCCTCTGAGTAATCCAAGATTAAAATGTATATACACCCATTATCAAGAAAGAGGGAGAGAATAGGCCAGACACCCCCGGCGCTGAGTACACACAGAGTCACACACACATGGGCACAGGGTCACTGCAATGGGCTGGCAGAATGTGCTCAACGTATGCAGGCACACACCCCAGCAGAGAGAATACACAGGGAAATTAATGCACACACACACTCTCGCAGAGATAAGCCGTGGCAGCACGTCGTCAGGGGAATTTGGCCATCCATATCATCAAAAGAAGAAGGCCCCATGAAAATTTAAGCCCCTCTAGAGCCGCGGCTTATAGACTGTGGCATTATGTTTGTAATTTCAGACATCTATTTGTCTCTTTTTCAAGGAAAGCAATCCAAAAACTTTTTTCATGCCTGTATTGCGTACAAAGATAACACAAGGAGTAGTTTTGCCACCAACATGCCATTTTCCCTTTGGGGTGCAGCATGCTTTGCATATAAGAGCTATCTGAGAGTTTGCCAAAAAAATAAACGAATCTCCAGAAATAATTGACACAGAGAGCAGTGCCAGACAGGCAGGAGCTGACAGGAAAACTTGAAAAGTTTACCATGGATATCGCATTGTTAGTCAGGGAAACATTTTTGAGAGAGTACACTGATCTCTGTGCCTTTCAGTTTCTCTCTTCATGTGGAAGTTTTGCATGTCAGACTAGTCAGTAGTTTTAGGTGGAAACTTTTGCAAGAGGGGCGGGGGCATCGAGGTGATGAGGTGTTCTCTGAAATGTTCTCTGAAATGTTCTCCACAATGAACAGTGCTGGTTCTTGTTGCAAGCTGTGGAAAGACTTTGTCCTCTGAGGTGCTAACAAACTTAAAATAAATAAGTAATGCAAAAAAAAAGAAAAGAAAATGAGAAGTAATTAAACAAGCAACAGCAGATGTAACTCAGACGGCTTTTCCAGAAGACCTGATAAGAAATGATAATGCATGCGATCTTTCTTGTCAGGCTGACAGTGCAACAAGAGAACTGATGTTTTGAAAGCAATATATTCGGACTAAGTGGCACATAGTTGTCCGGACGCGGCCTCCAGTGTTCTGCCAAGGCTGTACAGTCCCAGACACATTTTTACAGATGTGGTTAATTACGTGCTGCTTTGGACAATTAGTAAATGAGTCTGACAGTAACCTCCATGCATTAATCACAGTAAATTACACAGAGGAAGGCGCAGCACAGAGGTTCAATTAACCTTTTAGCCCTCGTCTGAATGTGGCGGACGGGGCTGGTTATTCAGCGAAGGCCCTATAACACCCCTCTCAGGTCACCGGGGAGAGAGAGGCACCCGGTGCCACAGCAGAGACGTGTCAGACATGCAGGGTCTCCTCCCTCCTCTCCCTCCCAGCACTGTCCTCTCCAGGCCCAGTCCAACCCTCGGGAGTCTTTCAGCTGTCTGGAAATCAAGGCGACCTTTGTGTCTTGCTTTTTTTCTCACAGCTGTGGTGGCATTTTTTTTCTTCTTCATCCAAAAGAGTCGTGCCAGAATCCCCCTATTTATTTTGTTTAATTTAGCTGATGGCTGAAGCTGACCTTGTGATAACCACCAACACAACCCGGCAACTCTCAGGAGAAATCAGAGGCCAGTGTTGGGGACTCAAGTCCACAGGGCCATCTGGACCGCTCTGCGATATCTTTAGCTTTGTTGCCATTGACAATCTGAGAGATTTTGTTATGAGATACACTGAAACTATAACCAGCCAAACCACATACAGTAAAAGTTATTCTGTAGCTTCTAAAATGCCAAGTATGCAGAGTCAGAAACTGGGGCTTGCTTCCAGAAGGTCTTGGGTTTTGGATCTTTATCTCTGTCCTCAACAACTATCAGTTCAGTGGTCTGGATCAAGACACTGAAACCCCAACTAGGCCTGTACGATCTATCAACATTATATCAATATCGTGCTATGGGACTATGATAACTAATACTATAATTTGGCGTAAATGTTGTTTTTTTCTGGTATTAAAGGCTGCATTACAGTAAAGGGATTCAATTTTCTGAACTTCTATATGCCTTTACCTGCTTGGTCATCATATCCACATTGCTAATGATTATTTATCAAAAATGTATGTGTATAAATATTTTATGAAAGCACCAACAGTCATTCCTGCAATATTGATATTGAGGTTTTCGATCTAAGATATGATACTTGATTTTGTCCGGTGCCCTGAAGCAAGGAGCTGAAGCCCCAGCTGCTCCAGCTTCTTTTCCCCATCAATTATTCTCCTAGCCGGTGACTTTGAAGGTGTTCCTGATCAACTTGCTTGGTGAATGTTTACCTTTTATAACCCACATCACATGGGTTTTACCCTGGATACTGCAGTGTCTTTAGTGACATCGTGGAAGGCGTGCAACCATTAAGGCGACAGAGCAGAGATGTCGCGGGAGGATATCAAATTAGCATTTAGTATTCCTACACTTACATTCTGAATTTTTATATAGTACCTTTAGTCATCGTTGGATTTACAGCCTGCCCTGGGCAAATTGAGAACTGTCGAGTAAAATAGAGACAGAGGGAGAGAGAAAGACATTCCCTCCTTCCTCTGCCATGAGAAACAGACAAACGAACAGCCCACAGACAGAGAGAGCACACAGACAGATAAATGAGGAGAAAATACTCTGCTCTCCATCGCTGTTGAGTCAGTTCCCAGAGTCAAGCTGGCACAATGCGGCCCCTGTCCCGATGCATCCAGTCCGGTTTGCGCTTCGGGGGTTGATGCTGATGTTTCAGGATTGATTTGTCTGCGTTCAGCAAGTGAGGCACCCTGCACAAACAATGAAACAGGCATGCGACCCTAACACGCTGCCCTCTTGTTTCCGACTGCCCATTGCCCCTATGAGCACCGGTGGTCACATGACCTGGCGAGTCAT
>OMLF01000156.1:0-12269 GCA_900302615.1 Holocentrus rufus | reverse complement strand
TATCATAGCCGCTTTATGATCTTAAATCAAAGTTCTGAATGATCAGACACCACCGTGATTAAACTCTCCTCCAACATATTTGACCGTTTGTCCTGCCCTTTTCTTTTGTGATTGGTCACTTGTGGTAAAACTGACAATGATGAGCACTGCGTCTCAGCAAAAGTTGAACAGATTTCAACTTTCAACGCCGTGTGAAAATAGTGAGCAACTGGCTGCAAAACGCAAATGCCAGCAGCACCCATTCAAAAACTGATGCCTTTTGCATCAGAGGGTCAAAAGGCGTCCCTCTGATGCATGTTCATATTGGGAACCAATTAAAAAATACCCCTATGCTTTTACGCTAGAGACACACCAAATCCATTGACGTATGTGGAGTCAACAGATCCTACTCATTTTCTATGGAGAGCAGGAGATCCGGCCGTGACGGACCTTTCGCTGTATGTGAATTTGCATAATTGCGACTCAACCTCAACTTTATGCACACATGGTATGTCCAACGCAACACAGCAGGCTCGCAAAATTCAGAGCAAACTGTCAAACTAGGCCGAGCTGATCAAATAAGAAGCAAGATTCTGTTACTGCATCGCTTGTCTCTCGCCTCAAATGTTTTCAGAAACATTTGTAAGTGTACCGTTTAGCTGTAAAATGATAAAGTTTGTGAACCGGCCGCCATGTTGAAAACAGTTCAGCCAAAACTAAGCACTGCCCATTGGTATTGAACCTAAAGCAAAAGAAAAAGAACTTCAACTGAAAAACAGGAAGGAAAACTGGCTGGAGGGGGGCTTTAAATAAATGTTCACCTTTATGAATACTGTGAATACTGTGAAACTGTGAATATAACAGAGTACAGCATAAATTGAAATTGTAGTTTATAATAACAATAGGCAACATGTAGCAATATTTATAATTTACACACACAGTATTGTTTGTACCTGCACAAAGATTGAAGCTACTAAAATATTGATAAATATGGAAATGCACATAAATTTGCTTCTGCACACAGTTTACACATAAATTTGTTCTACTCATGTTCCATGATTGATACCCGATGCCACTGTGTTTAAATCATTACTACTATTGTTATTTGCTGGAAGCTTTTGGTACTTTATTTGAAGGGTTGTTCATAATACTGACACAACACTGTCATTACCATGACATGACAGTGTTGTTGTCTTAAATGTTAATGAACACTTATGAATATTTGTGACTGTTGTCATAAAGTGTAATTTGGTCAATTATGTCACTTTACCTACAAAGTTTATATTGTCTGGGATGTCTTTGTCTTGACAACATGTCATTAGCATCGTCATTTAAGCAGACATTAAGTGACAATTTATGACAACAGTCATAAATATTCATGTTTATGACAGTTGTCATGTCATGGCAATGACAGTGTTATGTCACTTTTATGAACACCCTTTTTAATTAAGTGTTGTCAGACTTTTCACTTTTCAGTGTTTCTATACTGAAAAGTTCAGTAAAAGTGTTACTATACTATTCATTTTTTGCAACTGCTGTTTATTTGTCTCTGCCACCTAGCTTGACCAGGTCTCTCTTGAAAAAGAAATTTTTAATTTCAGTGGGACATTCCTGGTAAAATAAAGGTTAAAAAAAGAAAAAAAAAACATCCTCCTTTAGCATTCCCTGTTTTTGTCCTGTTTAATATTATTAAACTAATTTTCTGGTTGTCAGTGCTGCTGGCTGATATTCAAACAGACAGAGATAGACAATGGCTTTTGAGTTTTTTTTTTTGTTTGTTTGTTTTGTTTTGTTCTGAAGGCTCAATAGTGGATTCCAGTGTCCTAGAAACATTCCCTCTTTGCCCAGTCTCAGCACACCCAGGTCTGCAACACTTGCACCTTTGCTATCAAGGGCACTACTTTACAGTCTGCCACCAATAAATGTCTAGAGCATACACCTGAATATAATCAAGTCACACACTAGATCAGAGCCCTGCACTTGCCGAAGCAGAGGGCTGATACTTGACCAGCACAGTACTTTGCATACCCACATCGTATCTGCTTGGACTAAGCTAAATCTGGCTGGTCCTGCTGGCTTGACTGGCAGTTTCATTTAATGCTGGGGCCTGCTCAGCTGTCCAGCCAGCCTCATCATTTATAAAACTATTGCCAAACTAATTTACAGTCAAATAAACTAACATGTTGCTACAAGACAAATGCTAACTCCAGGCTACCCCCAACATGCATGCAGCCAGGCTAATGCTGAAAGGATAATTCAATTAAGCTACCTTGCTAAACTCCCTCCAACATGCTTATGTAGTCATATATCCTTTCTGAAATACTATTTGCACAAGACATGGAGACCATGTGAAATTGAGAATTACCTAGACATTGTGTTTTTAAGTGGTGCATTCACAAAGTACATTCTTACCTGAGACTACCCTCAACATTTTAATAGAACAATGTAACTGTCTGCAAGGCCCTAAGATGCCCCCATTAGCCCCTTCGAAGAAGTATGCATTGCTGAAGCAAGCATGATGTGATTAATCATGTTTAACTTTACAGTTCAAATCATTATTTAAAAAAAAAAAAAAAAAGTGTTGATACACAGCTGCTGGGCATTTTTTTCCATAAGCAAAAGTTTAAATAAAGCAGGAAACAGCTGTCTTGTTGAAATGTCCTGCAAGGCCAGTATGTTTGGGAGGACTAGTATTACCATGGAAGGCTCATCTTAGCACTGTAAGTAATAACATTAGGCATTTTTTTTACTTTACAAATAACTAACATTCACAATTCTGAACAGGATCAAAATGACTGACAATCTCAGCAATTATCACAAATTTGATAATTGCCATGCAACACTGAAGTGAATTGGTTTCTTTGAAATAGAAGCCAAGTGTGTCTAAAACGCATTTATCAAAAAATGTTATCAGTGTAGAGTGAATTGTGTTTTGGGGTGAATTTTGCTTGAAATTAGAACAAACTGTCCACTCGTTTAGGACTGTGTGTGCCTGTGAGTTGAGCTGTTCCCAGGCAGCCTTGTGCCGGATTTAGCCGGAACGGTCGGATAGCAACAGGAACAACTTTTAGCGTTGGTTGGTTTGTGACGCGAAGTCACTCATCTCAGCTGCGGAATGTCACTCTATGGGCATGTGCTTGTGGAAGCCCTTTCCCTCTGTCTCCGCTGTCCGGCTACATCTCTTTTTCTTTCCTTCTCCCACTCTCGCTGACTATCTCTTTCCCTCCCCCTCTCCCTCTCTACCTGGCATCTTCAAACTATTTCCGCGTCACTCCTGCTTCGCACCGTTTGAAGAGGCACGGGGAAACAAGCCGACGGACCCGCCCACAGACCCAGCTGCTGGCCAATCAGAGCGAGGGACGGGACTCGATCTGGCCAATCGCGTCATAGCTGCCATGGCGTTGGATAGCAACAGAGCCTAAGAGGGCGCGTGCTGGGAGAGGAGAGGGGCTGGATGTGCGCGCGCTTTAGCACAGAAAAGTTGAAATCATTTTGAAGGACTGGAGGAACAATATGAGTCCAGCTGTTTTAAAGGGTCACAGTAATAAAAACCTATTTGTTCCTTCATCTTAGTTCATCTTTCAGAATCTATATCAATGTTCTTGTCATAATCACCTCAGACATTATTACTGATACTGAAAGCTCTGTCTGATCCAACCACGTCTTGTTGTCCATTATTGAATATGACCAAGCAAGAATAGTTAAGTGTTTATTTTCTGTGGTTATAGTTTTAATAAGAGACACACTATTTATTTTAGACATCCTATTAATTTATCAGTTTTACTGCTGATCTCTCTTTCTCTTCAATGCCAAATTGTTTAATTTACAATCCAACACTAGATATCTTGTGCTAAACCTTTAGAAAACAGATTTCAGAATAGGATTCATGTAATTATATTAAATATTTTGGCTTCAGCATGCGCTCACGTGTGTATCCTTGTAAGCTGTGAAATACTAGGCTATATAAGAACTAAAGTGTTTTAGGAAGTGATTCTCCCCATGCATCTAACCGTTTTTATGTCAGACTTTCTGTATAGAAGCTATATAAACAGTTTAAGAAAAATGTATTTATTTGTGTGTATATATAAAGTTCCAGTATATATATCCTGCTGTTACTATAAATGGACAGGACAGGAGCGGCCTGCTTGGACCAGACTACTCTGGCCTGGGGGAAGTTTACTGCCCCTGTAACTGACATACATTCTGTTGATAATAGTATTAGAGCGAAATCCGCCGGCTTGTGGGTTGGGGGAGATGTGAAACTCTTTCACAAGTTGTGCACGTCTTGTCGTTTTCCGGTGTGTTTATTTAACTCGGATTTTGCAGTAAAGTGTGCGAAGGTGTGTCACATAGACCAGCTCCTACCCCCACCCACAGGGACATGGTACAGTCCGTATCGCAGGGTGGGGAGCTGAGCTGGAGTCGGGTAGAGACTCTGAATAACGGGGAATTACCGACAGGGAAACGGGCGAGAAACATGAGCCGCCGTCGCCCTTGCGAAGGTTTTCACCTCGGAGGATTAAAATAGAAAGGCCAAAATCCTGAAAAAGGAAAGAAAATATATACGGTGAGCAAAAAAGGACATCAGAAGAAGCCGAGGAAACGAGGTTGTCTAAAGGAAGCGCGTCAAGTGGCGAACCAACTTAGACGCTCACAGGGAGGCGTCTATCCGCAAGCTCAGGAACTTCATTGGATTTTATTAATTTTGAAACCAGGCTTACGTTTGTTTAAAGGTCGTTTTGTGGTTTGAGTTTGGTAGGATTGTTTCAAAGGGCACTGACTATTTCCTGGACCGATTTATACTTTGGTAAACAGAAGACAAAGTATCAGAGTTGGAAAGTGGAATGCTGTTGCACGACAAGCCGTTGTCGTGCAACAATGTCTCATTGGCCCACGGGAAAACATCCAGGAAAACAATAGCGTGAGATATATGGATCTTAGTGGACCCTAGTGACTACTGTACTTGCGTATGAAGCGGACATCGCTCTGCTTCTGCATACAGGCTTGTTGGCCAGCCAATGTGGATATCCAACCTGAGGAACTATTTACTGTTACTACTGGAAATATTCAGTGTTATATCAACACGTTTACCAGGAATGGTTTGTTCATGGGTGTCTGCTTTGTCCCTGCTCTATGACAGGGAGACATTTTGTGTAGTCTATCAAGGGTATTAGGTTGTACTCAGGCTTCTTTTTAACCCCCTGCCCCATCCCAACAGTTAAAAAGGGCCAGCAACAAACTTCTGTAGGCGTTGAAGGGAAGCTGAATAACAGAACCACTATCAATTCCCCATCTCCTCCAACACACGCACACACGCACACACGCACACACACACACACACACACACACAAACTGTGAAGCTTACTATAGAGGGTCTGTGGCATTGTCAGTGGTGGGCTGTGTGTGTGTCAGTGGATTAATCTAAGAGATAACATCACTCTACCCTGCTCTACTCTGTCCAGTGCCCAGTTCCCCCAGAAAGCGTCAGTAATTGGATCTATTTTTAGTGTTAGGGATGGGGTAAAGGGAAGCGGGTGGAAACTCTAACCCCCCCCTCCACCTCCTACTTTTTCATCCCTTCCAGCACCCTGCCTCACCCAGTCCTCTTGACAGCATCCTACACTAGCCTGGTTAGCAATGAGAGCTTACTGGAACAACGGGATAAGTTGGATGAGCTACGCCTGCTGAAAGATTAAAAGTAGGCTCTGATATAATTAGTCACCTGGGAATGCTAGATGTGCCGGATTGCACTACTTGAGGCTACCCTGGAAATATAATCTATTCTGGATTACTAGTCCAGAAGAAGTTTGAAGAACTGCTTGTTTGGAAAAGACTCCAGGACTTCTACAATGTAGTTCTAGTTATGCTTGATCTGGACTAGTTGTATCTATCCTGTACAAGTAGAACCTATGACTATCACTTGGACATTTAGCTCATGCTCTGTGTGCCTACTGTAGCACCCACTAGTTAAGACACTAGGATACTTGTTAGGCCAACCTTGGACTACCTAATTATCAGTCACCAGCGATCTGGAGTTGTAGAAGCCTCCAGCACCTAGAAACAATGCCTGAAAGTACAGAAACGACCTTAGAAAGAAGCTAACTTAATTAACCAAATATTCTATTACGCCCACTCCCATGCCCACAGAGAAACAGAATATATATAGAAACAGAGATCTATATCTATAGTGCTATATCACAGAATAAGACAGAGTTTAAATCCTCTATATTTTTATTGCAGAGAGACAGACAAGCTGCCTGTATGCCAATTGGTTGCCTTAGAAGCCACAGTAATAAAAAAAAAATAAAAACACAGAAAAAACAAACGAACAAAAAAACAAAACAGAGGAGACGGTGCCTTTTGATTGGTCGGTTGGTTTTCCACCACTTCAAGATTAAGCAGTTTGTTTGGATGTAAATTGTCAAAGTGAACTCTGGGATTGAAAACGCATCGGCACACCTGATGAACCCTACCTGACTCTTTAGCTCTGCCCACCCAGCACACAGCCTTTTGATCATTAGTATTTCCCTACTGGATCTGATTTTTCACAAAGTATTTCCATGGTTATCACATCATCATCAGTGGAGGAGAAGACTGCACCCTCCAGCAGGATGGTCCAGTCAGAACCCTGGATCACCTCTGCCCTGCTACGCAAGAATACCAAGAGTCAGTACACACACACACACACACACACACACTACCATCTTGAATAGAAAAAGTGAAAACTCCTCCGTCTTTCTCATATCACTTGTCAACTGTTTGTGTGCACTAATATATTGTGATTGCATTGTGTGTGCTGGCATGTTACAGTGCTAAGTGGTGTGTGTCAGTATGCTATGGTGGTGATGTGTGTGTCATTATGTTTGAACGCCGGTGTGTGTCAGTATGTTGTGGCAATGTGTGTTAGTGTTACGATGACAATTTGTGTGTCAGTATGTTACAGTGGCAGAGTGTGTTAGTTGTTACTGTAATGATGTCTGTGTGTTGCTATGTTACAGTGGCATTTTTGTGCCTGTATGTTACCGTGGCAGTGTGTGTGTTAGTGCATGGGACAGAGTTAGAATTAAGATGGTGAAGTTGATATAAGCAAAGTGTGTGTATGTGTGAGATGCTGGGAAGAGTTTACTGTTGTTTGCTGACAGCTTGTCTTTACATTAGCAAGCCCCAAGAGAAAGTATCACCACATTGTATTTCTGTGTGTGACATGATAAAACTCAGCCTGATCACATATTAACAACTGTTTTTTCTGTTTTGTAACACATGTATAGTGTTTTTGGGAGGTTAGTCACAGAGCTGAAAAGTGTATGACAAAAATGGCCTCAAATGGCTTTGAAAGTTTGAGTCGGTTTCTGTTAGGTTTAGCTTTGTCTTTTTGAGTAGAGATTTCACCACATTCATCACATTCAGTTTGCATCCTTATCCTTAGCCAAGCACACAAACCTTTATGCAAATATAGGTAGTTATTTTGAATTTCCAGCATTACCATGCAGGTTTTCTTATGCACAAATTCAAAATTTGCGTAAAAATAGGTGGACGAAAACCCAACTACTATTATGCCTTTTTTTAACTGAGAGTTGTCTTCATGTATCAACAAGGCTACAACAATCTATTTTCCCTCTAAATCTGGGCATCAGCTTAACTCTGCCTTTGTATGCATTGCAGAAAAGTCCACTGCACTGACCATTGAGACATAGGAAACAAAGCCATAGTAGATTATTAATTAGAACTAAATTGCATTTTTTTTATTTGGTGAAAACAAAAGCTGGGTGAGGTTAGATTTCTAAGTTTTTTGTTGAATGTTGTAAAGTCACTGTAGAGTGAGGAAAATGATTAGAATAAGAAGCCTCACGTCAAAGATTGAACATTGTATATCTACTTATAATCTTCTCAACCTACTGTTGCTGCTTTAGATAGAGTGTCTTTTTCTACCGGTACTCTTTGCCCACAATTTTACTCTTATTTATTGTTCAAATTTGCAGTCACTGAATCTTATTCATGGCAGTGCATTCCAGTGGCTTTATAGCTAAAGCTAGTGAGTCAGAGCACTTTTCTCAAAAGTTCAAACCTCAAAAGTTTACTGTGGCAACAAGTGGTTACATCACTGCATTTTACTCATGTTTAATCTCATGTTTACAATGTCTTTCACGCTGAACAGTACTCACTGTCTGATGAAGCCAGTAATCACTGTAGTCACCGTAATAGACGTGGAAAATACATAAATACACGTGTTTGCATTGTCATCCATATTTATTTTTTGATGTAGTTTGTGTTAAATATAGGAAGGTGATGACTCACAACAGACGCAATCACAATGAGAGCCAAGGAAGAAGATGCCATATTTGTAATGCATTTCAAGGACACTTTTGTGTCCTGAATGTTTGCCCCCCGCCACCAAGTTTTTGCCAGACTTTTTAAAATTACAAAGTTCTGTCAAGGCTTTATTTTTTAAGCTATCCAAAAGTTTGAAATTAATTTATGTGTGTAGTGTTACTTTTCAAAAAATAAATAAACTTTTTGCATGAAAAAAGATTAAAATACAGTACAGTTTTGCCAGACGGGATGTCAAATCCTTGATGCTTGGTATCAAAGGTCTGTAGCCTTCAGTTTCCTGAGACGCAGATTGCTAAGAATGTTTGGTAGACCCAAAATTGTAGTGGCCCTGCAGTTTCATATATTAATGGGAAACTCTGAAAATGAGTCATTTTTAATCGATTGACAGCCCTAGCAATAACCCAAATTTAAAAAGATGATCTCCCTGATCATGCAAGTCCTAAGTGCTATATGTAGAAGTGTCACTGTAGGTTGTGGAATTGTAATGGAGCATTGGATGGACACATACAGCTCTCTCTCTCATAAACAGGACTGCTGATTGGTAAATGTGTCCTTTGGACTTCCTTGAAACAGTGCATGGCCTTGTCTTTGTGTGTGTGTGTGAGATAAAGTGCTATGTGATGTCAGGCTGATCTTTGTTCCTGTGCTGTGCTGTCTTGCTGTCTCTGCAATCAGTACTAACACCGTGTATATCCCTTCAGAATAGTTGGGGTCAGAAGTCACATGTTAAGGGTAAAGGTTCAGTACAGTAGCAGTAACAGTACACATTAAATGGCTTCTAGTGTTTGTTGTTTGTTGTTTTGCAGTTTCTTATGAGCTTTTCTAATTTTATGCATTGTAGCTCAGATAAAGATACTTGAATCTAAACCCAGCTACTGAGACCATGGTTCTCCAGAACATCAGTTGAATGCACTTGTATTGTCCTTTCTGATCTGTGGTTTGATGGTTGAATCAGAACAGTTTGACTAGTCCAGGTAAAGGGACTCTGGGACTGTGATGACTCCATGCTGGTTGAGCTGTCCTTTCTCTCAAAGCTCAGCATGTTAGAGCGGGCAGTGTACTTCATAAGAAGTATCATTTTTAGGGCAAAAAGGCGTCTTGCAAGATGCTGTGTTTCATGTTCTTTCGGTGTTCTTTTTGTAAGCCCTCATAGGCGAACTTTGTCTTGTGTCGTTTCTACTTCTGATACTGCTCACATGCATGGGTTTTACCAGGTTGTGAGGTTAGTACGGCAGTATTATATCACCCACTCTTGTGACAGTCTAATGGAGAGAGGAAACAGGGGAAGGACAATTGGATAGGACTGTATAGACGTTGGTCCACAGGTCTGTAAAGGCCTATGTGTTTATCCCTCTCCTGTTTATTCTCCCCTATGCTTTCACAGTGTGAGCAATTTGGTTTATATGACGCTTTATTAACACAGATTGTGGGCAGACCCAGAGACTCTGATTGCATCTAAAGGCTGATTTAGATTTGAGCTTTCACAAACATGCGCAGGCCATGGATGGGCACATACATGTCTGCCAACATGCTTGTAGGTAACGAGATAGCCTGTTACTGGATGCAGAATGTTTTTGTTCATGCTGTACTGGCTCCATGCTACAGGAAATCCTTCCCTGTTCAGTCAACATTTGTTTGATGCTCGGGACCACAGATATGCTCAACATGCAGTTGAAATTTCAGTGGTGTGCACATCGGCTCCTTTTCGATTTTCTGTGAGCTAAGCTTACCCAAAAAAACTCATTTGTGTATCCTTCCCCAGAGATGTTTAAGCACACCTTTGCAGAAGTATGTTTCAGGCTTAAGGCTCTGCAGCTACAGAGTTTTAAACAGACAAAATGTATTTATTTATATCATTTTGACAGCTTAATATAGATAGCAACAATGATTACGTAGCATTATGAAATGACAAAAGAGCTTCCCATCAACTCCAACTATGATGTGACTGTTCTCTACACATCATTATTGAGACCCTTATTCCTGTGATCTTTGTTCCTGTAGTCTTTCAAATAAATGTATAAATTGTTAAGCTTTGAGTGACTTAATCAACTTATTATCCATTGCCCACTTGTCAGGAGGGACTAGGATTCATAAAATACATGACATCAAGAGGGAAACAAGGGAACACCAACATCTGATTGGCTTTTGATGGTAAATGAGTGTGAAAAGTTAGGCTTAGGGCCTAAGACTTATGTACTCCTAATGTGTAAAGTAGTGCCACATAAATAGAAACAAATCATTGCATCCAGTGCTCAGGTAACAGGTAAACATTATCAGGTCCTATTGCAGTCTCAAAGCATTTTGGACTGTAACTGTTGTCTTGATATACTCTTTTGGAGGCCAGCAGGTCCAGCCAGCCCATCAACCTTGAGGGTTCAGTCAGTCTATTGTGGAAAAATGCACAACCATTAGTTTAGAACTGATCAGCGTGATAGTAAAGGCTGGGAAAACATAATGTAGTGTGTTTATACTTCAATATTACCCAGAGGAAGATCTTGTTGCTCACGATGGCCTTTTCTTTGTCTCATGAGAAATAAATGATCTTCTTATTTGAAGACTATTTTAGTCTCACCTGTTTCTCCTAAGACCTCCCTCAGGAGAAATAAGGAGCCAAAGAACAGATCAATCTAAGATAAATCATCTTGTCCAATTTGAGAATGACAGGAGAAACAAGAAAAGCAGGAGTTCTTATGCTGTGCTCACATGCTTCTTAGAGTTTTCTCCTTAACAACTTTATGGAGCAATAAGTAGACAAAGAGGAGACTTTTTTAAGACTTTAGCTAGATTTTACTGAGATCTCAGTATTGTCTAACTTTGGTGTGATAAACGGCTTTGGAGCAATAATTTGAGAAACACATGAGAAAAGTGTGTGGAGATATAAATGAGACATGAAAAAGAAGCTTGAACATGCAATGCACAAAATCTTTATTAGAAATTTAAAGGAAATATGAATAACCATTTAACAATTCCACCCAAACCAGATTTGCAATGAAAAGAGAAATTAGAAAAACATGATCTGAACATACCTGCACTTTTTCTACATTCACTCAGCTGTGGTGCACCATCACATTAAGAGCATCACCACCACAGCTACATAGAAACCAGGTTACATGTAGAAAACTGACATGAACAAAAATTAAATTCACAAAAAATCACAAAAAGTAGTACTATCTTTTTTCTTTTCTGGCATGATGTTTATTGTCTGGGATTTTGACACAAGGAAAGACATATGATTTTCACAAAATTAATTAAAATCTTAGAAGCAGATCTTGAAACAGAATCAAAATGTCAAAATAAACAGTTTAATGCCACAACCTACACTGAAACAAAACCTAAGACTGACAGTGACAGAGGTGGACCAAGCCGGAGGATCACTGCTTAGATTCAGCTGCATGGTGTACCATACTGTATCACAGCGGCCTGCCTGTTGCAGTCTAACTGAACTGAGCTTCTTTGCAACTTTGAAGTATAAACATGACGGGAGTCTGTACTTTTTGTTGTTGTTGTTGTCCTTTTTTTAAAAACTAGTTTCTTTGCTTTTACTACTGATGTTGGTATGGAGACAGCTCTACAAACCACCCAGAGTTGGTCTTCTATCAAAAAATGACCTCCATGGAAACCAGACTGAGCAATATGCTGTCCAAGCAGAGTGTTACACTTTGTGTGTGCATGTGTGTGTGTGTGCATGTGTGAAATGTGTGTGAAACTTACTCAGGAAAGTTTTTACTTTGCCCTGATCAAGCATCTTGTTCCCCTCAAGACAATTTCCATGTCGTCCAAAAGCAACCGTGTTAATGCAGTCCTCAAAGAGTGCATGCTGTGAGGACTGGTGAATTACAGAAAGTCTTAAGGAGGAAATATAGATCTGACAGCCTGGGTAGAGTTCTTGCTGGTCTGTGGCTGAGGCAGGTGTGGATGCTGTGAGGTCCTGCTCTCCATGATCACAAAAGGTGCACACG
>OMLF01000154.1:0-17955 GCA_900302615.1 Holocentrus rufus | reverse complement strand
AGAGAGAGTGACTCGTGCCTGTATTGTGACACAAACACCTCCATGTGAAACTGGTTCTGTACCCCCCACCCCCACCACGACCACAAAAAAAAAAAAACTGGCAAGGACCCTTAAAACAAACATAAATGACAAACCTTAACAGCATAAGTAAAAAAAAAAAAAGAAGAAAGACTCTGGGACCATTTGATTGGCTAAGAACAAACAAGGAGCCAATCAGATTTTACAGCTGTGACTTGGCCACATCTTCTGTGGTTGTGTCAGTGGGTGAAACGGGGTCCTGTGAGCAATGCTGAACTTTGACTGTCTCTTCTGGGACCTATATTACAAGATCCTCCTCCTCAGTGAAAAAAGAAAAAAAAAAGAAAAGAGAAGCTTTCAGGCAGTATATGCTCCTCTAAGCCAGACACCACCTCCAAGTTTGTTTGAAAAACAGCTTGTACACGTGAACTACTTCAACTATTTAGTCAGATGAAAAGAAAAATAAAAGAAAAAGAAACTTGATAAAAAACTTGATAAAATGTAGGTAGAAAGGCCATAACAAAAGAAAACCAATGATCTCTTTGTGGATCAGTGAATTTTTTTGTTTGGAATTTATTTTCAGTTGTATGGAGACATAGATTTGTTGAAGAGGACCTTTTTCTCTCTTTGTTCACCATTCACAACAGGAACATCTTCATCACTAATAAGCCAGACTTTTGTAGACATAATACCCCTTCACTCCCCTCAACTATCACAGAGTTGAAGGGATTATTAAGATACATTTTAAACAAGAGCTCATATCTTGAAAAACATAGCAATTATCCATCGGAAGGCACAGTGTCTTGTTTTTTTTATTTTATTTTATTTTTTGCTGTGGTGCAAAAACTGCTTTGATTTAGACTAGGACTGTCGGCTTTCGCCAGATGTACATTAGCCAGTCATTGGCGTATAAAGATAGAGTAGATTAATGTTAGCTCAGCGCCCTCGTCTCTGTCTTAACAGCCCTGGCGCGCTGGCCCATATTTAACAAGCTGCTCACAGCTGGAGAGCTGAACTAGTTTGTTTAGTTTTCATCTCATCTTCGTTTGCTCTGCTCTCCGAGTCTGCCTTTATTTTTGTCTTTGTCTGAAAGAATGGGAAAGCACAGCGAACAAGAGAGAGAGCGAAGGGATAGACAGGCAGAAACAAAGCAGGGTGTGAATACAGAGAGAGGGAGTATGACAGAGAGTGTGTGAGAGAGAGAGGGAGGGATGCACAGAGGGTATATGTGGGCCCATATTAGTATGCTGGCTGTGCCACGGCTCCATCGACCAGGCTTAATGAAGTACTTCTGTTCACAACGCTCTAATAGGGGCTACTCGCCCTCCACATTCCTGGCTTTAATCCTCCTGTCCTACCTCTGTCTCTTCTCTCTCTGTCCTCTTGTTCTTCTCCTCGTCCTTCTGTCCTGCTCTCTCTCCCTCTCTCCCAATCGTCTCGATCTCTCTGCCAATCCTCTCCATCAACCTCCATCAGTTCACACTCTCTATCTATCTCATCTTTCTTTTCTCTCCATCCGTGTTGCTCTCCCACCTCACCTTGCCTCCTCTTTCCATCGCTCTCCACTCTCCACTGTTCAATATCACATTATTTCTCTATTGATAAACCATCTGCATTCAGTTCGCTCGGCGCACCACGTTGCTTTTAAGCGAGCAGCAATTTAATACTTGTCCAGGTTCAGTCAATGTCACGTGCACATCAGATTCTGGCTGCTTTTATTTTAGCCTAATAACTATGACTGAGCTGTTTGTAAAACCGGGAAGGTCATCATTTTTGTCTTGACAAATGTCCCAAAACCTCCGTTTCGGTTCTAAACAAAACCTCCGTTTCGGTTCAAAAAAAAAGTCTCCTTTCACTCATGAGAAGATGCGTCATCAGCAACGCATCCCTGAAACACACGCTTCATGTTGCTTTTCAGCACAGCTTGTGTAAATAGGAACATATGCTTTGCTGCAACGTGTCACGCTATTGGCAAGTTGTGCTGAAAAGTAACGCAATGTGTTGGAGACCACGTTCAAAAATGTCTTGAAAATGGCACATCCTGCTACAGTGCATCTCCAGGCTTTCCCAAAGCAGAGTGTGTGTCTGTCAAACTTCACATTGCAAGTTATATATGCCAATTAAATGAAAATATGCACTAAAACAAGGTACATACAAAGTCTTGAAAGTTTGGAAAATGCTTCATTTTAACAGTTAGGAATATGCTTGAATTCAAATATACTCCTTGAAAAATGCTTGATTTTCATCAGTTTCACCTATATAATCACTCATGTAAAAAATCTTTTAATATTTGAAACTCCGGCATCAAATAAACACGATCAAACTACAATCAAAGTTAATATGAACAGCTGGTAAAAAATAAAGAAAGTGACAATATACATTGATTGCTGTTGGAATAAAGGAAGTCTCTAAACTTTATTTTTCGCAATTGCAATTTAGATTCGGCGATAAAGGCTTTGAGAGTCTGGAAATTTTGGTTTAAATACCTTGAAAATGCTTGAAAAGGCTTGAATTGTACTCGAGAGGCTGTGTGAACCCTGTTAAAAATACAGTCAGCTACACTTTGTAATTTCATTCACTTTCTAATATGACTCATGCATAACGGTTCTCTCTGAGGCCGTGTGGCCGCCCTTGGGGGTTTTGAGTCCTCCCTCAGTGACCCATACCCCACATTGGGAACCTTTGCTGTAGGGCAAGTGGGCATGTCCTGACTCTGAGTCATTGTTTAATGAGACTTTGTGGCTGTCTCCTTGTCTTGGACGATGCACACACACACGCATGCGGGAAGGTGTGTATGTACCGTACGCAAAAACAACAGATTTACGCATGAATGCTTACACACACCAATGCACACAGACACACACATACATCAACTGTTGTTATGTCTAAACTTCATAACTCGAAATCTTCAGGTTTTCACTTGAAGGATTACACATGTTCCCGTATGGGTTGAGAAAAGATTATGAAACCTTTGGAAACATGGCTGTTCTTCTTAGGCTCAGAATTTTTTGGAGATGGGAGGTTTTCACCTGACAACAACAATATCTGCACATACATGCACGCAAATGCTAACGCAACAGCGGAAAGTGTGTTTTTCCATGTCATCGCCAAGGCTACTAATTCATTTTCAATACAGTTAAATGGGTGCATAATGTCTGCCTCTCTACATTCTCTCTCTCCTTTGTTCTCATTCCCTCAGCTTTGTCCCTTATTCACCGAGCTCTCTGTCCCGCAGTAATTGAATGTGTTCTCAGCCCATATCCTTACAATTACTTGCTGCTGTCGAGGGCAATTCAGCACACGCAGCATTCAGCACAAATCGATCTCATTCAGTATCCTACAGCGCTATTTAGACTCAGCGGCAAATGCACATTTGGTCCCTGAGAGTCTACAACAAAACGCAGACACTGAATAAGATCTTCTGTCCCCTTAGCATTTTAAGTTTATACACTGCATGGTCTTTGCCTGCTAGCAAGGGTTATGGAGGTTCATTGAAAAAAAATGAATGTTTATCCAAAAAAAAAAAAATAATTGCCTCTTGGACCAAACTTGTCTTGTTGTCTGTGTTTTATCAGCCTGTTTAATATAGTAGCTGGGGCAGCTTGAATCAGATTAAATGTACACGTCATCAAAAATGATATTGAACAGGAACATTCCAAAATTAGATTCCATGATTTGGTGAGAAAACAAGGGATACATACTCCTATAACACGATTTCTGACATAAATATAAAAGTCATCGTAGAATATTATTGAAATTATTATGGATAAAGGCACTCTGCTTACAAAATAGTAATTGTCTTGAGGATGTTAAATGTTTTTAATATTTAATTACCCATAAATAACTTCTTTCAAGATGGGTGTTGATAATTTGGAACCACTCTTCAATGGTGGTTGAGTCGGTTGAATAATTGGTCAGAGATCTGAAACAGTCACTGTTGATTTGGCCAGATTATTGGATTATTGAACAAGGAACGGGATTCAGCTTGCATGCTTACTTGGAGCAATATTAACATTCATGTGGTAGTTTATGAGGTTGATAACAGCATCTACTGATAACTATGTTTCCTTGGCTGAGCTTGAAGGATTTTTATAAATGCTCAATTTCTGAATTGTTTGTCCTCTATACTGCAGTGATATGCTATAATCCACTGATTGTTTTCCTCGTTTTGGGGGAGAAAGCAGCATTCTGCACTGGGCCAGGTATCAAACCTAGCTTTCTTTTTCTGTTAAAACCATTACGTTTTGTCTGTTGAGATTATTCCCTGATTTTCTGCTTTTGTGCACAACTTGGAAAAGCGGCAAAGAAGATAACGGTAGTGTGCGGTCCTTCCCGGTAAATCCTTGTACCTGTTCAGCTTCAGAGATTGTGCCGTGTCCCTAGTTGACGCTCATGCCCATTGTTAATGGCGGAGCTCTGGGCTAGTTGTGAAGCATCACAGGGTTTATCATCAGCGAGTGTTTTTTTAAATTATTTATTTAGTAATTTAACAAAAGAAATAATGGGAAGGGAAAGTGTAACTGCTTTATGTACTCTCCCCAAGGGGAATACATTTAATCAAGCTAACAAGGGGTTGCCATCCCTCTTTAACACACCCACATATCTAATAACAATATCTCCTATTTCATTTCACTCACCGTCATCATCACTGTTCTTCTTGGTGCTCATTCATAATGTAAATGACAGAGGTCAGGTGTCGTGAATTATTAAAATAGTGGGCATACTATTACTAATCTGTTCAGTGTTTCATTTATCAGGTACTTCTTACAGTAGCAGAAGAGCAGGCCGATCAAACTTCCATTCATATCCTCATTAATAGAGTTGCTGCACTTGTGCAATTGGGGATTAAGTGCCTTGCTCATGGGCACTTCAACAGCAGATACTGAGGGGGGGAAGAGCACTTCTCATCCATTTCCTCATGCTCACTTCACTGCCATGGTTTAGGGATTCAACCCGGCAACCTTCTAGCGACTTACTTGCTTTTTTTTAATCAGGTTCCCAACTGATTAAAACAAAAGGATGCTTTGCAGAGGTAGTTCTAATTATGTAGTGACCAGCTTGTTGATTCAGCTACAGTGCTTGAGTGAACTGCAGTACTTTGTAAAGAGAGGGTGATCTGTTGAAATTTAACAAGGGGTGGGGGAGGGGGTGGTGAGTTTGTAAAATGTCACATTTACCTAGAATTTTAACTTAGTTAGTGGGGGGACATATTCAAATGATATGTACTAATGAGATTGATGCCACCTCCTTCATCGCTCTGGTAGACGAGTGAAACTGTGTATATATTTACTGAAATTTTCAGAGGAATAGCAATTTGCAAAAGTACAGTGTATTTCAGCAGATGTCTGTTTGTGGGAACGTAAATGGAAGAAGGGTACTTGAAGAAAACATAGTAATTGCATTGTCGCTTATTCATATTGCTTATATAACACACATAAAGACAAAGTGTACAGGAGATTTTTAGAATATGCGGTGGACAGTGTCTGTCCACCACTCTTCTGTTTATTTATTCAGTTTCTATACTTGTCATGGAGGGCAAAGGGTCCTCTGGAAATTTGCCTCTTTTATGGATATTGCATGCAGACTTGGGATAAACTGGCATCAAAATGTACCTCAGTTGTATAGTTTGAATTGTCTGCCTTGGAATGCCAGGCGGGTGGAGCAGATTCACACCAATGACAGAGCTCCTTAGCTTTCACTTGATCCCACTCCCACTGTGGCCCTTTTACACGACTTATGTTCCACACCTTCTTGTGAGCATTATTCTCACTTCAGAGTGAAAGTGACCAATTGGTTACCAATGGTGCTGGGCAGACAAGTTCAATCAATTACAGAAAAAAAAGTGAGATGCCTATGAAAAGTGGTGAAGTTGTCGCTTTACTAGAATTTGGGATCGCCTTTGCAGTTTCTCCACTGATAAAAAAGGAGTAGAGGAACCGATCCTTAACAGAAACTGAAGGGTAGCTTCACCCCAAGGTATTTTGAGTCATTTTGTCCCAGGTCTGGTGATGTTCTGGTGACTTTGGACAACAGTGAGTTGCCTTTAAAGGTAGACTTAGTTATGTGACATCATCACTGCCAAAGAGAATGAAACTTGCCAGAGATGGTGTGTCTATATTGCAGTAAATGTTAAAAAACAACCTAGAACTTTATGTAACTTATACTGCTTGTCAGCATTTACAGTGACATCTACACAGAGCGCTGTGTGCTGCTTATAGGGCCCACAGTGCCATTAATCACTTAAGTTTTTGTACATGTTATAAACTGTTTATTCACAGCCAGAGAAATGTCAGCCTATGTTAGCTACATTGCCTCATGTCCTCATGTATCAGCATGGAAAGGTTGACTGTGGCTGAACTTTTTGGACTGCATCACACCATAAGCAGCCAATGATATACCACTGTTGCTATGTCCCACCTATGGATGCGACACCATTGGCGCTGCTGCTAGCAATCAGAAAAATATCAGTGACATTACTGCAGATTGGACTTTTTGTTATGCAAACATTTTTGAAGGAAGATTTACTCTTAGTGATTAAGTATCAGTGGGCATAGCCAAGCAGCATTAGACTGAAGCCCAGTGGAAAAGACGAGAGGTCATATAGCTAATTTGAAGTCTAGCACTCTTGGCACTAACGGCAAAAAATATATTTAGGTCAGCCTTGGTGAGTCTAACTCATGGTCCATGTTTAAACTCCATGCTAGCCAACAGGTAGTTCACTAGTTAGCTAGCCTGTTTAACTTTCAAGATCAACTCCACTGTCAGAAGAAAAAAGAAGTCATTGCCATAGACATATATTCAGGGTGTCAAGGGAATATTCATAATCAAAACAGTAATATCAAATCAAACATGCATGCAAGTGCATGCCTGACGTAGTAACCATCTCGCAAGTCACTTAAAGCGACGTAACTTGTTAGGAAAACATCAGCACTATGAATCTGTTCATAAGATATTTGGAAAAACTAAATATGGCACCTGATGTTTCTTTACCACATCCACTCAACAAAACTTAGCCACAATTTCAAACTTTTGCTGTTATCTGATTTCCTGAAGTTCGCATAACTGAATTTTATAGCTATTGTTTGAAACTTAAAACTCAACTAATTCAGTGATATTTCCTGCTCCTAAGAGAAGCTCTGCCTCTCGGAAATGTTTTCCTAACCGGAGGTCCACTCTGCAGTTGGGATCGCAGTCGATGTGAATGTGGAATAAGAGTGACAGTGTCAAGCTTTGCCCAACAACTCCTTGGGAACCATATCTCAACAAAGAACGTGTACAGTACAAATTCTGGACCTTTTTCACTTTCTTGTTCTAAGAGTACAAATCCATCACTGGCAAATGGTGCCGTGAGTTTGGTGTGTGGCTTCACGTGGCTAAGTCTCCCTTTAACTTGCCTGTTGTTGCCTTTAGTTTCTAATGTTCTCTTTTCGTAAAAGAATACGTAGGTGAATTAAAACATATCAAAGGTAGTCCATCCTGACTTTTTGAAGTAACAAGATATACTGAAGTTCTTTGGATAATACTACAACTACTACTACTACTAGGGAGATTTTATCAGATATAGCTTTAAGAGAGATTCAATTTTGTTTTTCTTATGAAACAACAAAAAAAAATTAAAAAAGAAATTTGTGTATATACTGTATGCTTTTTGTTTAAATTTGGGTTTTTTGATTAAATGGGTTGATTAAAAAGAAATTCCGAACTTGGCTCACTTCTTTACATGCAAAATAATGCACCATTTTGTTGTGGATTTTTTTTTAATAGAGTCATCATGTAATTTCCAGTCAGATATTAAATATCAGCTCATGTAAATAAGAAGACCAACAAAAGGTTTTGAAGATTTTGTATTTTTATTTCTTTCCTCTATTTAAGATGAAAGTCATTGTCCTTTGCACATGTTATACCATTTTTATGAAAATGCTTATACTGAATAGGCATGTTTACTTTAATGACTTAAGAGGATATTCTATAATTGCAGTTTTATTTCTAACGAAACAAAGTCTATTATTTAACATATAATGACTGGAACAGGGGTGATTTTTTTTCTATGTTCAGTTTGATTTAACTGTCCCACGCCAATTATCTACCAATAACACCATGTTCTGTTAACAATGAAATGTCAATAAAAGTGAAACTTCATTGTCTAAAGTATGTTGGTCATTGAGTCATTGATGTACATTGTTCTGGATTGCTGAAGTTGGTTGTCAAGTGAAAGCAGAAACTAACATGTTACACTTGCATACCAAAGTAACCTGAAGTCAAATGCTCTCTCTACCCTTATGAAAAACATTTATTTTCATCTCTCAAGCAAGTATATGAGCTGTTTTCTTTGATGCACTTCATGCTTGGGGGTAACATGGTTCTAAATGGACCAATCCATCACCATTTACCAAAGTTAATAAAGGGTCCAAAGGGGGAAAGAAAAGCAAAAATAAAGAATCGATCTGGTCGTGCCATAAAGCACAACTATTTTCAGGCTGTGTGCACTGAAGCCTTACACATTAATTTCAATCTTGAAACATAATGAGGCACAAATGAAAAACACAGACAGGTCTTTATTTCATTCATTGCCCTTGAAATGGTTGATTTGGCTCAAGCTCAAACCTCACTAGCTCTGTAGACTGTCCATAAAAGGATTTCAGCCAGCCGCCGACCAGACCCAAGTCTACTTTTCTAACCTCAAGCACCCCACAGCAGAAGCAGATACATCACCATACACTTGTGCAGTAATGATATTTATGACAGCAAACCTTTTTTGGCACAGCAATACATACACTGGGGGAACACAATTTTAGAAACACTTTTTTGTCTCATGGCCTAAAAATCCCCCTTCTTCTACATTCCCCTATCATGACTGAAGTGGATTTAAAAGGTGAAATCAATCAGGGGTCATAGCTTTTACCTGGATTCACCTGGTCAGTCTGTTACATGGAAAGAGGTGGCAGGCGTGCACTCCTTGTTTTGCTTCCCCATGTCAGTTTCTCTCTGATACATTTCCAATGTCTATTTTGTATCCCCACTAAAAGGAATTCAGTTCAATTCCACTGGGAACGCCAAATGATATACCATACAACAGTATATTTAACAACACTGTGCTTTGAGAGACTGATCTGTGATGAATGAATCTAGTGCTTTTTTACAGGTGTTACATGTAGCATTTTTATCAATAAATCATTACAGCATTTATTTTGAGAAGGGATGCACCAAACTTTCAGTCACAGAAAATATTCAGCTGAAAATAGCAAAATATAACATTCTGTATTTTTATGAACGTGTGAAAAGGACGAAAATGTTGTCATTGAAAGGCATAAATCAAAAGCTAAATTAATTTAATTTATGCAATGGTACTAACTGGCAAATAAATGAAAAAATACCAGTACTTGGTATTCGGCCAAGGGTTTCCTTTTCGGTGCATCCCTAATTTGGAGACATCAGTATCATTACCACAAAATCTTGGTCAAGAAGATTATCATCCTCTTCCAACCTCTACACTGCATTTCACATTGTCTGCCCCACTAGGTCAGATTGCAACAGAAATTTCTTTGATTTATAGCATAAAGGCATATTGCTTTACAGCACAAAATAGAAAAAGAGGACTGCTTTTCCAGCACAAATGGAGCATGCTTTATCGTATATTACCCTTGGTCTCTCGTCTTTCTCTGTCTCTTTTCACTTTAGAATGACAATGTCAAAATGCCATTAAAAAAAGATATTTAAGAGGTCAACCTTTAGGTCAGTGGAGACTTATCTTGACTTGATAGTGTTTATTTTTTTTCTTTTATCAGGGTAGAAATGCAATGAAGAACAGGCTTCATCTGTGTCTGGTTGCACTTATCAAGGTGTGAAGGGGATTTATGGTAAAACGGTTACAGCGTCAGTCTCTGTCAGATGTGCAGCAGGACAATATCTGAGACCCATCTGCTACAGCCAGCGTTCAGCCAGCCATTCATCCCGCCTTGCCCTCCATCTGCTCTTTAGCACAGCAGGATTGTCCAAACAGGTCCTCTTGGGTGCGGAGCGACACTACAGCAGTGGGGGAAGCAAGCATGCAGGAAGCCGGACTTAAATGATGACAACATTTTCGTATGCTCTATCATGGGGTTTTGCACGATTTCATGAATGCAGCGTCTGCCCCAAGATGTCACAGGGTGTCTTAAACTCCCTATGGTTTGTACATTCTTTCTCAGTCTTTTGCCTCTTACATTTCATTAACCAGTGGTGCCCGTTTAGTACCAGTTGGTGCACGCAATCATAAAACTCATGTTGTCCACCCTCCTGTTTCCCATCCGGCACTGGGGCAGCTCTCCAGGGGTTTCTGCGTGGGAGTGAGATACATTACTAAAGGAAATAATGTGAGGATTTGAAATTATAATGCAGCCAATTTACATTTTCTTTTTTTTTCACAAGATACAGTTCAGTGTGTGCAGTGACGTTTTGTTTTCTCATTCTTTACTTGTGCGGTCAGGAGTTCAAAAAGAACTCCACCTTGAAGCAAAACTGTCATCAGCAGTGACAGAATCTGTAGTTATGCTTTCAAGGAGAACTGCCTAATTTTCAAGGTTAGCTGTTTAGTTTTGAAATTGTACTATAAATTCTGAACAGACTTGCCCAGCCTTAGGGTTGTGAACTCAAAATATGCAGAGGACCACATTTATATTTAAGGCACTTAGGGGCGGCATGGCTCAGGAGGTAGAGCGGTCATCTGGTAACAGGTAGGTTCCTGGTTCGATCCCCGGCTCCTCCAGAGACCGCCATCAGTGTGTGAATGTGTGTGTGAATGGGTGAATGTGAGGCAGATATTGTAAAGCGCTTTGGATAAAAGCACTATATAAATGCAATCTATTTACCACTTATTCAGATTGACTTACATCAAATATCTAAGTATTAGGT
Source organism: Holocentrus rufus (assembly GCA_900302615.1). Lineage (NCBI taxonomy): Eukaryota > Metazoa > Chordata > Actinopteri > Holocentriformes > Holocentridae > Holocentrus > Holocentrus rufus. The sequence goes on along the minus strand of OMLF01000154.1, from coordinate 7,047 downwards.
TTTTCATATGTTAATATTTTTCTGAAATTAATGTAATTAATACAGCATATTAATGATCAAAATTATAGTTTTTATCATTACTATTAGTATTAATAGTATTGTTTTTGGTGTAATGCTGTTAATTCTAATACATTGCTTAAAGTTGATGAATTAGATGACAAATTAGATGAATAAAAAAAAAATCCCCCCATATTTTCAAGTTCTATTATTACTTATTCTGTTTTTCAAATTTCCCTGTTGAAGACATGGTTCGAAATGTCGGTCCTTTCATTATGATATATTGAACAAGATAAAGTGCACGTCTGTGTGTAGTCCTCCCATAATCACATAAAGGATGATACAGAAGAACAATAGAAACAGAAGAAAGACAAAAAACAGAAGAAAAAAATCATAACAATAAAAATAAAATAAATAAAATTCTATTATTGCTATGCTTTTGTTTTCTCTTATTTTCTATGTTTTTATTGTTGGACATATGTTTTTTTTAACTTTATTGAAAAACATTATCATCATTTTTATTAATGTAGTGTATACCTTGAGAAGCCCCAGACTCTGAAGCATGTACATCCACAGAGTCCTGCTGTTGTTGAGCAGACGTCTTGTCTCCTCTCTCCTCATCACCAGGCCGGTCAGGCCTCCTCTCACAGCTCTGCTCTCCTCCCATAGCCTCACACAGCCACTCAGACCTGTGCAGACACATGCAGGTAGAAGCATTTGCATACCAACCATAAATTCATCTTTGTGGCTTGTCTTTGTGCAATCACACTTACAAGTCTGTCCTATTTAGTCCAAACCAGAGTAGAAACTTTGTTGCATTTTTGCACTTGGTTCATCTTGACCAATTACTACCAAACCAGGCTTGTAAATAAAAGTCACCTGGATTTTTAAGTAGCTGCTTATTTGGTAACCCGCCATCCCACCAGGTTAGAAACTTTGGCAGCAGGAGAGTCAAAACTAATGTTATTCCGTTAAATTAACTTTAGTTGTGAATATGTTTACACTCTTTGCCATGACTGACCCTCTCTGATAGTTGACAACAACGTAGGAAATAGCTGGATATGATGGTTTGCAACAGTATTTAAACTTCAGTTTGAACCTTTTTTTTCTTTTATTTCTTTTTTTTTCCAGCTGTAATAGTTTTAATTGGTTTAGCATGGTGGCCGATAAAGACCCATAATCCATAGCTGACAGGCAGTTCTCTTTCCCCCACGCTTCATCTTTTGATGTGCAATCCTTCTTACAATATATGAGTCAACATCAGAAAGACTGACTTTATCTCGCAGAAGTATCAATACTTATGCTTTTGACTGCAGGCAAATTTTCTAAGGCTTCGAATATTTTAACAGCTTGAACTGTGCTAAGCCTTTACTGCCAGGCATTTTAACAACCTCAAAAATAGGCATTTTACTTGAATAATAAGATGAAACAAGCAGTCTTCCTTTTTTTCATATTTTCAAAATGAGATCAAATCATATCTATTGTCTGCAGCAGGTGGGGGCAGGGGGGTAGTTATGATTCGTAGGGTGCAATGCTATAAAGAGCTCAAAGAATCTAGATAAAAGTTGTTTTGAAAAAAAAAAAGTTGTTGACTTTATGAAGAAAATTGCTATATAAACATGAATTTTAATCCCCAGGATGATTTAAGTAGTCTACTTCAAACAGAAAGCCCTAAGATCCACATTGTCTTTAAATAAATTGAACATTTTACTTAAAAGACACCACCAGAATTAATCATTTGCATTGCTTGCATAGATAACTTTATCATAGAGATCAGAAACACCAAAACATATTTAACTGATATCAAGGTGTTGTTTGACACAGAAGACAATAAGATGCTACCTCTTTAAACAAGTGCACCTGTTGAACTGCTAATATTTTAGGGGCTCTTTTTTCCAGTGTTAAATTGCAAAAGTAGGTCAATGTCATTAGTGTTGTACTTTAATGCGACTGTGTAATCAAGATTGATTGGACGGTTGCTCCCATAGCACTGAGAAATGTAAATGCTGACTTGTATTCAATGTTAATGTCACTGTTTTGTAAAGCATTGGATGGTGCAGACACCGAAACATCACAAAATGGAAAGTGTCGATTGTCCATTGTAACCAAAATAGACACTCCATGTTGTATATAGTTTGTCAGTGTTCCTAAATGTGTATTTACTTTGACCTAACCAGTGAAAGACTCAAGAGTCTTGCCACTTCTGCTTCATACATACAATAGGGTGCAAATCAGGTGCTTTTACAAGTGAGTGGCGATATTATGGCTAGCTAGGCAATGAGCTAAATTTATCAAAAAATAAAACTGATAAGGTGAAATGATTAGTTGTAGTATATTCTGAAGCACATTCAGTTGTTCACTATCAGTTACCCAGGAGCTGAAGACTTACAATATGGCCCCTAGTGGATGTTACTTCACCTGAAAGCTCTTGATTGCAGGTTTAAAAATGACTAGTCTGAAGCCCCTCAGTGTGTGGCAGCAAGGATGTGTTTAGGGTGGTAAACCCAATTAAAAATAAGGATTTTCATATTTAGCATTGTTATTGGATACTGTCTTCATGATCCACAGATATGAGAGTTCCTAAAAGTCACTAACTGTAATAAAATGGGGCTGCATTTACAGTATTCCATTCCAGCAGGGCTGGGTGGGCTCTAATTCCTCTTGTACAGTAACAATGTTGTCCGGACTCTGGTAAGACCAACCAAATGCCCAGCAAAGTGAAAATATCCTGCTTTGTTGGAACTGAAATAGCTACGGCTCTTAGTAGCACTGCAACGATGTTAGCTAATGTTTTCCGAGCTAACATTGCTGTAGAGCTCACTTGTTAAAAACTTAAGATGCTTGTAGAGTTGAAGTGACAAAATCTAGCTAAAGCACCATATCAGATTGAAGCACTTTTTTAGCCCTCATCTCTTCTGATATATAGTTACATTGGTCAAATAATCCTCTGTAAAATGTTTATATCCACAAACAGCACAAAAACAACTGCCATGTTAACAAGCTAATAGTTACTGTTACTGTTCTGATTGGATCACTTCATTGTACATACATGAAAGTAGCTTCTGATCCCCACTAAAACTGCTGGTTTGACACAGGAGAAATCAGCTGATAGCCTTTTCTCATATTCTAGTTTCATGATGTTTCTACACCCAATGATGACAATAAAAACATTTTTCCTGTCCCTTTAAGTGTTGTGTAAATTCTTCCAAATCTAACCAAAACTCAAGAAAAGCGCTCTTGTGTACTGGGCCTATATTAGTACTGCTACTTAATGGCAAAAGTAGTAAAGGCGGTAGAGGTAATATTAGGATTCTTGTCTTGGGGTCCAAAATGTCTAGCAATGTTCCTGGTGACAGAACACACTGAAGAGGAGTCAAAAGCCATTTGGTGCAATCTCTGCGACTTTCATCTTGAAAAGGACACCAAATGCATGCAGATCTAAGAGATATTTCGTGGAAGGTGGGTCCTAGAGAGCGAGACGGGGGATGGGGGATGGGGAGTGGATGGTGAGAGCGAGGAAGATTGCAGCAAACAAAGTCAGGAAAGACCTTGACTACAAGAGGACAAGAAAGAGGTAGAGAACCACGAGAGAGAGAGAGAGAGAAGGAGGACAGAGACAGAAAGACCTAGACAGGGAGAAAGCGAGATGGAGATAAACAGAGAGAGAGAGAGAGAGAGAGATCAACGCCACCCCTGGTTATCAACACGGACATCTCTAATCCCTTCCAGAATGATCCGTCCAGGACACCAATCCAATCAAACACAACACAATCAGTTTAGCGGACACATCTGATGGGATCATCTTACTCTGCTTAACAATTTACATAATATAATAGCTGCAAGGGCTGTGCACGCTCTACCGGTGGTCTGTAATACATGCTGGGAATTACACACAGAAGAGCGGTTTGGATTGTTCACACATCCAAAGTTTCTTCAGAGGACGGAAACAATGAAACCAGGCCAAATCACCTTCAATGGCCTCCATTGAAATCGTCCAAAGACACAAAAGTCAAAAGCCTATGATCCAGTGGCAAAACTCTGTCACTTACACTTCCCAAACTTGTTTTATTCACAGAACAGTGACAAATTGAGGTTGTAACCAGTCCATCAATAAGCTAATAGAAAGAAATGGGGGGCAGTAAAATAAAATAAGGAGCTGGTCTTCAGAATGATAAATTAACTGTCTTGCAAATGTCTATGATTTCCTGGCCAAATTGCCCACCCGTGACTCTTCATAAAAGTCAATTGCTAACCTTACCTTTGCCTTAACCCTTGACTTCAACATCACCCAGGGCCTTCTGCCTAAGGGACCTTCTGCCTAAGTCTAACCTAAATAGCACTGAAAGAGTGTGAGACAGTGTGTCAAATCTAGGATAATGAGGTAAATATCGGGACTTTTGGACCCACAGTGCAATTGTTTGGCTGCAGAATACTTGGATTATGTTGCATGGGCTGTTTTGGAGAAGTCTGATGGGCATTTTATGCTTTTTTTTTTGGAGCTGTAAAAAGATGGCCCCATTAACTTCACAGCTGATTGGAAGTCGCTGCAGCGAGTGTGTCCTACAAACTTCAATGGCGTTTGGATTGACATGGGGCGGGGTGGGTACACAATGACTCCATTTTTATTTTGGGGTGAACTATTCTTGTTGATAATGCAATATGAAGTGTCATGTCTGGAAAAATTGTCATAATTTCATCAAGCAACGACTCTGTTTACCCAACTACACTATGTAATTTTACAAGGAAAAGTCTCGCTTTTTCTCAGACAGGACAGACCTACGTAATTTTGGGACAAAACAGTTCATATGCACCAGACAAGTACAGTGCCTCATCTGAACCACACATGTCTCATTCTTGCACTCAAGAGACTCTCAATAAGTATTCAGTGTAGCTACTTCATTTCCCCTCCCCAGCTGTCTGTACAACACAAGTCACAGCCTGAGAGAAAGCTAGGCTAAATATAGCTCTTTTCTTTCAGTGAGAAATTGTTTTGTATTGACCGGCGCGCCTCCTTATCACTGGTGCTGCCCTCTTCTGAGGGAAATAACACTGAAATGGGATGAATTGTCTTCTCAATAAAACAAAAACCTGTGCTGGACACACTTCAAATCTAGCTTCAGTTCTGCTGTTATTTTTTTCTTTCTTTCTTTCTTTCTCTCTTTCTTTCTTTCAGCTGATGGATGTCAGACTGGACATCGCATGAGTGCAACGGGGGCAGCCACTGTATTTTTGAAGAGCACAAACCACCATTGACTCATATTACACCTGAGGTTATAAGCAAGGATGTAGTGGGAGGTAAACTTGCCCACATTCTGTTTATCTGTCACCAACTACCTCTTTATAGGCTGACTGTGATATGAAGTTCATAGCATAACAATAAATAGCATCTTATTGGTCAGGTTATATTAGGATAGGGCCTTTTCAAATGACTAACACTTAATACATGTGTAATACTTGTGTAAATGCACTTTTAGTTTATCTTTGTGTTTGCTGGCCCTATATGATTACCAACTGGAGGTCATAGTTTACCCACCTTTTGATTTATCACTACTCACTGGTTTTGACTGGAAGTACTCAGTGTTTACAACACTGTAAGGCTCCTCCTACCCAAAGAGAGAGAGGGAAAGAGTGGGGAAAGAGAGAGAGGTTGAAGCCGGTTGCTGCCTGGAAAATAAATTAATTTTACCCGACGCAATCGACCCCCACGTAGCCTGCGAGACCCGTCTTTCTCTCTCGGCCGCCGGTTCCGATTAGTTTGTGGTGTTTCCAGGCAGAAAATTCTGTCCGACGTGTTGGTGGAGCGGACGCTGTCGAAGATCGTTTATGTAGGACAAGATGAATGAACAATTAGTAAAAACAAAAGTTGTCTTCTTTCCGGTCTGTAACAGTGAGTCGTAATGATGGCTGTATTGCTTAGAATGTATCTTCACCCCAACAGACAATTCATTCAAATAATTATGTGATTACGCAACTTGATGATAGCGCAACAAGCATATGTTGCGTTCAGGTGCTGCTGGAAATATTGCAATGAACAGAGCTTATTCTCACAAATTAATTTAATATCACATATCAACATCTAACCTGTCAACATAGGACTTGAAATTATTTCATAAATGCAGCTTCTTAAAATGAGAACACTGATGACAAGTCGGCTAGCATTATAGCTAGCCAACACATATAACTGCTAACATGTTCATCATATCACTGTCCAATGAATGCATAAATAAGGGCATCTGCTGAAGAAATTGTTTCTAGGTATAGGCTGGGCTTTACCTAAAAAAACAATCAAAAATTGAACTGGACAATAATTTGTCTAAAATAAATCAAATAAACCTTTTGCAGGAAAATGTGTTTGACTGAATGTGAGGCAGACGCAAACCGGCACAATTGAAGCCTCTCGCTGCTCCTTGTTACTCTTTGTTTCTTCCTCCTCTCTGGTTCGTCCCCCCTGCTGCAGTGACGTCACACAGGTGGCGAGCTAATGGAAGTGTCAACAAACAAGACGTCACGCGGATAAGCGGACGTGATTGGCTCGTAGCTCCCAGTCCGGTGATGCAGGAGGAGAGAGGAGGAGGACGCCGGCGCATGCAGTTGCTAAGCAGGTTATTGAGGAAGGAAGACACTTTAGATTTTTTATCCCCTAAGTTGTTTCCCTTTCCACGTTTTCACGCGCGCGCGCGCACACACACACACAGCATCTGGGCTGAAAACATTAGCTGTTGTGTGCAGCAACTGAAGTCAGTAAGCAGCATGAAATTATGAATGGAGACCTGAAGCTTTTAAAGCAGACTCCACAGTAAAATGTACAAACAGCTGATGAGATTTGAACAGAATGTGCCATTTACAGGCTAATAATAGAAAAATTTTCGTTGTGGAGAGGAAAAAACAAGCACACTCCAGATAAATGTCATGCAACAACACAGGAAAAACAGATGGGCAACAAATCTCTTATTGCAAATTTACAGAATAACAAAGAGTATTGCACAATGCTGTATACAGACATTTTCACAAAAACACCATGTTTTATAAAGAGAGTGAATGTATTAATGG
>OMLF01000143.1:46420-57690 GCA_900302615.1 Holocentrus rufus | reverse complement strand
GTGTTTATGGGCGCATGTGCTGAGGTTTCCATCCTTTTTTGTGTGTGTGTGTGTGTGTGTGTGTGTGTGTGTGTGTGTGTGTGTGTGTGTTTTTATGTGGCTCTTGGTGTGTTTGGGCAGCGAGATTAGAGAAGCAGATTACATCCGGGAGGAGGAGAACAGATGGAAAGAGTAGGTGGAAAGGGACAATTATGTGTGGTTCATGTTGGAGCCCAGGCCAGAAAGGCCACACCCCAGAAGTCACCATTGCCATCTGTTGAGGGTACAAGTCACTGATTGGCGCACATTTAGCATCATTCCCTGAATCCTCATTATCAGCTAGTAAATATCATCCATTCTGGTTTATTTTCAGGTGCATCTAAAGTTTTTATTTTTACACATATGAAAGAAAACACAGCACGTTTCTGACCTAGGTGAAGTGTAGGCCTGGTGCTCAACTGCTTTGTACATATAGGAGATATGATGCTGACTATTGAGGCCACATGGTGGGAGTTTGGCTCCATTTGGTTCACAGGTGAAGCCCAGATGTAGCAATCATGTTCCTCGGTGAGGGCCTTTTAGTCTAACAACTTCAAGTCTTTGCAGCAGCTCTGAGCCCCAGGGCGTAGAGACTTTTGGAAACTTAAAAGATCAGCTGTAGTTTGGAGCAGAGCCCCTCTGCTTATTATGCTAACAGCCTCATAATAGTGAACGCCCAGAGATTCCTCATGTGGCGTCTGGGGTGTCAATCACAGAGGCCAAGAGGCTCATTTTAGGCTGCTGCTTGTCATTCATTTATGCTGTCATGACAATAAAGATCTTTCACTCTGGAGATAACCACTCAACAGGTCAGTCGCACCCCAGACACCCAAGCAGGGGCGGCAGGAAACCAGGGGGTCAGGGAGCAGGGTGGGTGAGTGACGAGTTCAAAACAAGACTGGGCCTGAAGGATAAACATCATGTCGTCGCGCTCGACAAATATTGGAATTATTGGATCCAGATTTGCCAATCATGATGATGTTTGTCTGGTGACGGAAATGTTTACCCAGTGTGTATTTATTTTCTTGGTCATCCGAAACTTTATTTATGAGAGTCACTAGAGGAAACAATGTCTGTTCAGTGTCTCTGGAATTATGTCAGATGACTGCAGCACACGGGATTATACTCTTACACTTTGAATTGTTGTTCAGTTTTAGAAGAATTTAGCCCATTCAAACATCTGGCTTGTTTGTGCTTGAATGAATATTTTGTCATCAGCACCCACATGATGTTGGTTTGAACTATTTGAGGGACCATGCAAGACCAGACTATACATACTCTGTGCTAAAGGTGTTTGTACAAGGGTCAATCAGCTGTTACTATAAATTCTGGTGTGTGTGTGTGTGTGTCTGTGTGTGTGTGCATGTGTGTCCTTGTAGATCGTGTGCAAGTACACCCGTGTAATCATACATCTTATCACTGTCAGCATAATGCATATGCTTAAGTAAACCCAGTATTACCAAATAGCATGATGCAGGACATGCAGACCACTGACCAAAACAGTTTTTTGCTAAGCCTATATCCTCGCAGTCAGTGTAATTTTTTTGTCCATCCTCTTTTCAAGACATCTAATAAAAATGTAATTATAGACACATTCCTTTTCAGGAACCGTTGCTGAGTGTATTTTTATTGGATATGTTGTTAAGGCACACCGTGTTGCCTAGAGTCCCTAAGTGCCATTGTGCAGATGGTATGCGGATAATCCAGAACATTATGATCCTTATATGAAACACTCTTAACCTTTTGAAAGGCATTTCCTGAATATTATTCAGAAGCCTGGTCTGCAAGTTTGGCACACATCAATTTGACTGTTCAACAAAATGGACAGTGGGACAGACAATGGGAGAGATATTAAATTTTGCCTAAGGTCATATTAGATAATAAGCATCTCATCAGGTATGTCTTACAGCATGTTGCATTAAAGCTCTTTAATCTTTGCAGTCAAAGAATTCATAAACCCTTCATATTGCCCAGTAAAGAAGGCCTCATATTTTTAAAATCATACTCATATGCTGCAGAATAATGATTGAACTTTACATAAAAAGAGCAAGTCTACCTTTTTCCTGAGTTTCTTCTTTAGAGTTTCTTAGGTAGAGAGACTTTTAATTTTTAAAGGTGATGCTTGCAAATTGGATGCAGATGCTAGAAAGAGTTTTTATAACTGCAGGTTTTGGGTTGCACGTTACATTCTGCCGTTTGTGAAAGGGCTCTGTGACCAAGGCGAAGTATGGTGCTGTTAATGTTAAGGCAAGGCAACTAAAGCATCTTTGTTCAGTTAGAATTAGGATTATGGTTAGGTTTAGGCCACTAAAATTTTAGCTTGAGCAACTAAAATAATTAGTTCAAGGTTAAGGTAAGATTTCGGTCATGATTCAGTAAGAAAAACTACTGCGATTAAAAACTGAAGTCTTTGTAGGAAACTTCTGGAATGTTTTGGGAAGTGAACGTTGTTTGGTGCAGCTGAGGTTAAGTGTGTTTTCACAATACCTGTCCAGCACAACACCCTTACTTTGCACCATGTTATTTTAGTGTCAAACTACTGTGTTTATTGTCTTGTCTGTGTAATGTGATGTCTTTGCAGTGAGAAACGTATTTTTCTCACTTTTTGTGCACAGAGCATATATGCATTTCATAGTAATTTTATGTAATAGGATCTATAGTGTTAGTTTATTTAGTTGATAAATTATGCAAATCTTCTGGGTTTCCCCTTGGAAAGGAGTTATATATTTTTATTTTAGTCTGTTTTTAGTATTTCTATTTTAGTCAACCTTTTTTTAGGATGCTTTACTGCCTGTGATGTAATGAACAGTCAGCCTCCAACATTGCTTGCCTCAGGATCTGCCAACTGAGGTTGCTAAATCTGCTGTTGCAAAAGTGATGAATCTAGGACTAGCTTAGCTTGTGTTCGTTTCCAGTCAATTGGCACCTTTGGCAAGACAGGAAGTCTAGTCCAGACGCTGACATCAATTCTCTTATTGCATCTGCTCAACACACAATGCCAACACTGTTCCAGCAAATCTATGGCTCTTCATTTACTCTTGACCCTGCTCAGAAACATTTTGATAAGGCCGTGCAGGAGCCAGAAATCACACAAGGTGGTTTTGTGTTCATGTAATGTGGGAGATAGACAGGCTGGAATGCAGCGGTGCAGAAGCTAGGCCACACAGCCCGCTGACTTTCCTTTGACTGGGGCAAACAGAGTTCACCAGCCAACAGATGGTGGGCTTGTTTTGTCTGTTGTAGCTTTTCATCTCTCAGGTGTTGGTTTTTCCCTCCTCAGTTTGGGTGCAACAAACCAGTCTAAATAAACATTAACATCACCTTTCTAGATTGGATCAAAGGCAGGCAGTTTGTTCTGCGGTTTGTTCGTGATTCAGCACCAGTTTATTCAGCGATTTTGGGGTCATTGAAAACCAATAGACATAATAATCCCAGTTTCTCATTTTGGATAATGGCTGAGAATAGCAGTTTAAAGGTCCAGGTCTGTGCCAAAGGCTGAGGGATAAAGTGCAATTACTGAGCTAAATGGAAAGAGCAGATCCTTTGTTGTGGCCTCTTAAATAGGAGTGAAGTGTATTTTCAGCAGCTTGTGAAGACATTCCTGCATGTGTGTGTGTGTGCATGCATTTGTGCTTGATTTGTTTGAAAGGTGATTGTATATCTGATAAGAGCTAAATCTGTTTGAAATTTTAAACCATTCTTTCTTAATATAGGCAGGTTACATTACAGTATCCATGCGTCTGCTAATGATGCAGTTTAAACCTCTGTGCTTTTATCTTAATTATAGATGCAGATTGCAAATGGAGCACAACAAATACCCCAAAATTAAAATTGTTTTCAAACACTTACTATAAATACAATTCACACGGCCATAATACCTAATATTTTCTGCTATTTTGTGACTCTGTGACTCTGACTGTGTTCATTCCTTTTGTAGTTCCCTCAAGAGGAATCTGCAAAATAAAAAATGTGGCTAAAATGAGTGTCAAACAGCTTTAGGCCTAGCTGGAACTCACACTCTGCTGGGCCATGAGCACAGCAGGTGTAGTTCAGAGAGTTCATGCTGGTCAGTGACACATTGTATTGTAAACCCAGGACAGGCTATGGATGACAGCATCCAAATTAGCTCAGCTCTCCCAGAAACAGAGATGCTAGCCAAGGTCTCACTGCCTGAACTGGCCTAAGAGTCATTTCTAGCTGTGGTGTGAAAGGATTTAAATCTTTAAATCTCTCATAAATGTTTGTCTCTATTGGATTATTAATGGCCCCATGAAACATTATGTGTTACCGTGGTTCCAGAGGCATTTTTTTCAAGATTAGCCACCGATTCTATGTCATATTATTAAAATGATTATGAGAGAAATCAATACTTGTGAAACAGTATCAACATCTTTTCACCAGGTAGGAAACCAAATCCATGCTTTCTCCATGTGACTGCAATTGTCATTAATTATTGAGAATGTTTCAACCTGAGGTACTGATGTTTCCATGACAACAACTATAATACTTACAAGTCTAGCTAGCCCCCAGCTAGTCACACTATCAGCAGAGATCTGTGCCCTGCTGCACATCTCGCCCGCAGTGCCTGGTTTGAAGCTGTGTGTTCGCTAGCGGCCACTGTGTCAAACTGTAAAGAAGACGTTAGCAGAGGTGACAGTCGATACAAATCCGGCCACGCAGAGCAGCGGAGCTTCCCATGCTTTGTTATACACAATGTAGAAGCTAATGAATGAACTAGCCAGGCTCATTTGGTGCAGCCAAAAATAACTAAATAAATTGCTATCTGGTATTTTAAAATTGCACCACTGTTGTCATTGCTGTGACCCAGAATCATGGAGCGTGTGGTCAGTTTCCGCGTCCAGGAAATACATCGCAGATTCAATAAGTGGAACCACATATAACGCAGCTATTTGAAATCGCTCTGGTGCAAATGATTTTCCAAGATCCTTCTGGAACATTTTTGGCGTTGTCATGTGGCCTTACCACAGGACATTCCAGCTCAATCGTAAAATGTATAAATTCGACTTGTTGGTGACCTCACCAACAAGTTGAACAAGACAGGCTCTGCAAGTAAGTCCTTGGTGGCAACAAATCTTTGCAACCTGAAGCAGGCACAAGTGTGCATCTCCTCTTCCACCTCACTTACTTGCATGAGGTACATGCTTCACTTTTTAATGATTTTAAGTGGAGCTCATAAATTTGAATGAGATTCTTATGAGGCCTCTAGCGATTGACTTTGAGGAAGTTCAGGTTCTCATCAAGTTGGTCAACCAACCAGCAGTAAATATCACCAACAACTAGAACCATGTAATGACAACTATGAAAAACTACTCAGTGACTTTAATTCCTTTTTTTTATCAGTTAAATATAACATGCGGCATGATGAAAATGACTTGAACAATGGAATTCCTCACTGTTAATCTGGAATTGCCTCTCCCTTTTTTCAGTCCTCCAAAGGAAATACCTCGGCAGCAGAACCACATGGGCCATTGTTGCACCATGGCAACTTGTGAGGGGAAAAAACAAAGTGAGGGAATGCTTTAGCTCCTTTCCAACAGGAATCTTTCTGTGTCAGATAAAGAACCTTAATTGAATGGAGGAGGAAGTGTAGGAAGTGTAAGTTCAGCAGATCCAGCGTCTCCCTGTTCCTTGTTGTTGTGGAACAATATTTATGTTCCTGCAGAGGTTGTGGATATCTGCTGAAGTGGGAGTCAGTATATACTGCATGCTACTGTACCATGTACATGTTCAATCTCAGGGAGCTCAGGGGGATATGTGCATGTAAAAGAAAATTACTGAATATTTTCTGTTTTTCTTTCACACCAATTTTCCCCATTCCAGTCATTTTTCCGTCTTGTGGGTTTTCCTGTCGAGCGTTCACTTGCACAGCCCGGGCTGCTGCACACACAGTCGCATGACTGTCCATGCTTGGGGTGAAAGTTGTCCTTGTGTTCAGAGCTGGTATGCAGGCTATGCATGAGCTTTCAGCACGAGACCACTACAAAACCACTGTGTGAATTACAATAATTTGCCCAGTGTTATGTAATGACTCAGTCATTAGAGGTCACAGCTGGCTCACTGTGGTGATCACAGCCCACTGACACTGCTTTTTCTTTTAAGGCGATTGATGCCTGCAGCTTTGAGATCCCCAGCCTTGTTTGCTGACCGAATATTATTGTTGCAATGCACATATGCACACGAGCAAAACACACAGGCCTTTCTGCTCATGTGAGTCAAGCTGTTTCCAATCTCCAACAGTAGATGGCACTACCCTCTGTTTAGTGCCCAGTCCCTTGGGGGGGAGCGTTTGCAGTGATGCGTCCACTGCAATGAGCAAATGAAATACTGTGCTGAGGCAGTGCTGCCACATGCACCTACACCACAGAGACATACGGAGACGTGACCTTGTGTCCTGTCTTTGCTGAGCACTTTAAAATGCAATTAGTAGAACAGACTCCCTTCTGGTTGCAGCCTTTTTGGGAAAAAAAATTTGGAATGCCAGTGGCTGCCCTGGCTCCTGTTCTGTGTGCGATGGCTTTTATCAAGGAACTCATTCTTGCCCGCTGGCCCTGTGCCACATGACCCTACAATGTAAACAGGGGCAAAGACATTTTAATTATGACTTGGAATACGATCCTCAGGAGCCTCAAAGACAGCACTTACTGTCATGTCTAGTCTGTCTGAGCCTTCTTATAGTATGTGTGCATGCAGGCCTACGTTTAGTTCGAGTATGTGTGCATATTATTTGTGGAAGTGCATGTTCCTACTGCCCTGGTTGTTTTTAAGATGCTGGTTTTTGCAGGACAAGATGAGACTAATATGGTACATAAAAAAACTGCACTCTTAAACTAGTGTTATGGTAGATCTTAGTACATTTTTCTTACATAGTGCAAGGTCAAAAATGATGCATTTTGCCTTGTAGGTTTTCACTATATAAAAGAATTGTAGTAGTTTATTACACTGCCATATAGTGTGTGTGTGTGTGTGTTTGTATATCTAAAGCCATCCCTTGGGCACCGTCAGCTCTTCCAGAAGATCCATGATAATCATGCTCATGATGAGGGCCAACCAGAGAGGATTATAGTGGACATGAAGTCATCTCCCCAGACACCATCTTTCCTAACAGGAAGTAGTAGAAGCCGTCTCCTGTCTGTGAATACATTTTTCTTTTCCTGGTCCCTCTCATCCAGGCCTGTGCTGTACATTTTGTCAGCTTTAAATGGATTTCATCGGAATTTGCCTACTGTGTGGTTGATTGTGCTGCCATGTCTGTTGACCTGAGACTATTTGTATTTTTGTTGCGCTCTGCCTACTGCTTATGGTAGTTATTACTGTTGTATAAATTGGCACACTTGCAGCAAGGGCTATTAAGATTGTGATCAGGTTACATTCAGTTCTTCCTCCCATAGGCAGAAAATGAATTCTCAGCTGAATTCTGCCTCTGCTTTTCCTCTCCTCCTCTCTCTCTCATGTTAAAGTGAAATGCTAAGATTAGATCCCGGCCCAGACAGGAGTTATGCCTTTCAAACTAGATCTCTGGCTTTGCAGCATAGACGGTATAGGCCTACGGTAAGGCAATGGGATTATCACAGTCCATTGGATGCAGGAGCACAGTCATGCAGTGCTTTATTTCACTCCTGCTTGAAGGGCCGCGGAGACCGACGTTGCTAAGGCTAAGTCACCGAGCCTGTTCGCTTTACTTAAAACAGACATTCTGCACAAGGACCCAAAGGAATCGCATAATCACAAAATCCTAATTCCTTAAGAATGAGTGATTATTACAAGACTAGCAAAGCACAGTGATCCGGTCAGATTATGGGAAAGCTTTGTACTGGGGCTTGTGTGTGTGTGTGTGTGTGAGAAAGAGAGAGAGAGAGAGATGGAGAGAGAGATGTGAGAGATGTGAGAAAGTTTTTGTATATCTCAGATGAAAAGATTTTTTGTAGCATGCAGGCCACATACACCCTACAAAAATCTCTCTCACCCTCTCTCTCTATACACACACACACACACACACACACACACACACACACACACACACACACACAGGCTTCTTTTTTGTGCCCGCTGCAGTACCACTCTGTCCCTGGCACTGCCAGCTGAGGGCTCTAGGCTGGATGTGACGGCCATTGTGAGGAGTTGTATCCAGATTGCTGTTTTGTTGTTTCCCATCTTCTGACGGTCGGCCATGCAAAGAGCCTGAATCTTTGAATTTTGACTTGTCTGACCATCTAATATTAATTTTTCACAATATTACTCTTCCAGTCGTCGATAATTCCTGTTACTTCAGGATAGTTTGAGCTGGAGCTGCACTGTGTCTGTTCGTTCTTGCTCGCCTTTGTTTTTACTTACACGCTTCATGCATGAACGTCTGTGTGCACGCCTTTGTGTGTTTGTGCAAGAGATCTCGAACGCGTGGCTTTCAGGAATGAGGGCAACAGAGGCTTGTTTCGAGGCGACAGGGCAGATGTTGTCACGCTCCCTGCAGAGCCGCGTCTCCTCTGAAGTCGGGACGGCTCTGCAGGCTCGAGCTGCTGCCGCTACAGCTGCCTCTCCTCCGCATGCCCGCCTCGCATTGGACCAGACCGAAGAAAAGGGGGCGGAGCCGCTGTAATGCTCCACATGCCGAGTGGTTGAAACGGAGCCAGAAGGTGTATCTATTCAAAAAAGGAAGTGGAGGGAATGTGGCTGGGCAAATGTGATGCCTTCTGATTGGACAGGCAGGGAAAATAGGTGCGCATATGTAATGAGGGGTGCCCTGAGACTCAAGAAGTGATAGTTAGTCTGAGGAGGTTTTCAAGGCCTTTTCAGTGGTAATCTGTCTGTCTCTCTTCTTTTTGGCTGACTAGTGAAATTGAGGGGATACCACTGGCTCTAAAGGGATAATATGGCAGCCAATTCTGAAACAAACAGTGATTCAGAGGTATGTGTTTGCTATTTTCATTCCTCCTGACCCTGCTGATATGTGTGATGATGGCTTCCTTTATGTGTTTGTCCTCCTTACCCCTCCACACAGTTGTTATCTCCGTCTGGGTACATTTAGATAACTCCTCATGATGCAAGACTGGGACAACATAACAGGATTCATTCATTCATCTGAATGCATGTGACCGGGGTCAAACATGATTTTGCAGCATGAACGGCATTTTCTGCTAAGGTGCCGAGCACAGCGTGAATACCTCGTTTTCCCATGACCTTAAACCTTGGTTGATTTATTTCTGCTGTCTGTCTTTTCTTCAAGAGGTTAAAACTTGTGTATCGATCAGGCGGGACAGCTTTATGCATTTAGAGTGCAGTGAGAGTCTCAGCCTCTTGAGGTAGCCAGCTGTTGCTGCTCAGTTTGTGACGTTGACAGGAATGCTTTTGGGGCAGGTATGCACGCACTTATGTTGTGGTATTTTGGTCAAAGGATGCCAGCACACAAATCCTCAGGGTTTAAACTTACTTGGAGTAATATAATGGCAAAGTAAAGGCTCTTGTTTACGTGGAGAATCAGAGAAACTATGGTTTGTAATAGCATTTTCTTCTCTCTTGCCTATGTAGAGTTGGAAGTAATGCATTTGAGTTTTGTTTACACTGTAAGGAGCAAAGTAAACTTGAATTCAGCTCAATGATGGCAGATTTGAATGAGCTCCATAGTTGTGTGTGCTTCTCTCTCTCTCTCTCTCTCTCTCTCTCAGTCTGTGCAGTGAGCCAGCCTCACACAGAGCCCTGCTATCGCCATCCAAACAACCACAGCATTCACACAGAGCACACATGCTCATTTCACCACCTGCTACTGGCCTCGCCACAAGGGGAAACCTCACTGGTATTCAGCCTGTGCATTCCTTAACACTCACATTTTAAGGAGGAATACAAATTTAGCAGAGTCTCTGGTGTGAACACATTTGAATATCCATGTTTATATGCATAGGTTTTCCGGAAGAATTGCCTAAAAATCAGGGGTGTTTGAGACTTCAGAGCACGTGGATGGTCGATTATACTCTGCGTTTGCAAAGTCTCCCAAACTGACGTAGTAGAGTAAGCATTTCTGCCAAAAGAGGCAGGGAAATGCAGAGCTTGCCAAAGGAAAATGATTTAGAATTCATTCAATAATAACGCAGATTGTAGCTGGAGCATAAATGTCTCCGTCGAGTGAATTTCCTCCCCCTCCGTGTTGAAACCTGCTTTCATCATACCAGGTCAATAACAACAAGCCGCATGGTTACTTTATGACTTTCGGCAACTTCTGATTGCATTTCCCATGTCATATGGAGAGCATTTGAAGTGGGCTTTCCCCTGAGAGCTGTTACAAATCATCATCCATCAGCAGCGCGGCGGCCAAACCCACGACCAGGATCCAACATTAACAAAGCTGCTTATTGTCAACCACACAATTTGTTTATGTTGAATTTGGTTTCATGTCCTTCAATTGTTTCTCAGGGACTGCCCGGGCTAACCAGAAACTTTTCAGCTCCATCATAAAATATGCCCCTCCTCTCTCTGACATCCTAAAGAGCTTCCTTTTCTACTTTACTGGGTTGATGCGAGCCACAATGGTCTCCTTGATAAGCTGTGATTGAAAGACTGTGGAGTTTGGCTTTTGTTGCAGTAACCTGCCACTTTCCTCTCAAACTGCTTATTAGCATTCATTAAAAAATATTGGATGTATAGTGTACAGTGTGTATGTAATAAAGTGCTCTGTGGTCTAATTGTTGCTTTACCTCCACTTACTCATTACACATGACAAACAGGACATTCCAGCTTGTTCTAGGTTGGAGATCTTAGATTGGGAACCGGCCAATGTTCAGAATGGGAGTCCTATCTGTTTTGAGGCATCAGCATACAGCTTAATTGCCCTGTATGTTCCTATTGATGTTGCAGAAAATGCCAGAGGAGAGCCTGTACACTCGCAAAGTGATGTGAGGGCTGTGATATTCCAAGTAATGTAACGCAGTTTTGTTTCTTTTGTTTTGCTGTGCGAAAGTAGCAAATCTGTTACTGTGATGTGAGGGCTGTGATATTCCAAGTAATGTAACGCAGTTTTGTTTCTTTTGTTTTGCTGTGCGAAAGTAGCAAATCTGTAGAAATATGTCCTTTTGTTAATTCTTTAAAACCAAGTGGACTTGTGCTGGGCTGTTATGAGGCTTATTTTGTCACATATTGTTATTCAGCCTCGGCTCTGCCTTAGCAGCGAGCCTGTCTGAGCCATTTCCAGTCGCGTGTCTCGCTCCAGGGCCTCAGCTGCGTATGCCACCTTGGACTTGAACCAG
>OMLF01000143.1:35616-46400 GCA_900302615.1 Holocentrus rufus | reverse complement strand
ACCCAGCCACAATCTGGTTTCATCTGGTCTGAAGTCAATGTAATACGCTCCGTTTTTCTGTTTCACCAGGACATCACTGACAGGCAGCAGTGACATCACTAATGTTAAAGGCTACTTAATAATCGTAATGAGCTAATCCTCAAGGTGCACCAAAATGTCAGTTTGGCCAGTTATGGAAATTGTAATTGGTGCAGGTCTCAGCTGAGACTTCGAGTCCACGGGGAGACTCGCTGTGCGATGGTAGCCTAATGACAATGTGTGAAATTGATGTCAGAGCCCACTAGATTATTACTCTAGTTATAGAAGATTGTTTTTGTAATTAGGATTAAAGAATAAAGGGCATTTTTTGAATCTTTCACAAAGCTAGACCACAGTGTTTTGCTGTTAAATAGGCCAGGTTCTTTTCCACTTGGCATATTTCTGTGCAGTTTTATCGTGGTATTGATGACAATTGTGGTGTGGCATTGCTGCATTGGCATGGCTCAGTAGAAGTATATTGATGTCTCTGCAGTAATATGTCAATAGTACGTTTCATAAGCGTATTGATGTATTGGCTTTGTGCACAAGGATCCACCACTGCTCCACCGTGCTGTGTGAGTGAGTCCCGTCCCTTCAGTTTCAACAGGTAGACCTGCAGGAAATTCTTGCTAATGAGCCTTGCAAGCAGGTACTTCTGGCTGATCTCAAACACATTCAGCACATATTGCTAAGACCAGTACACAGGGAATAGGCGGTCAGAGATATTTGCTGTTACTTTAACATTCTACATATGATACTTGATCAGTCAAATCACTCTATCATGCACATTTTTATAGCTTTAATATATATTCTTTTATTACATATTTTGAAAAGTTGAAGTGTTAGAGTATGAGGCACTGCTCAGTCCATCAGGCACTTCAGGGACTGGGATCCAGACAGAGGATCTGGTGCCACTGCGTTTGTCTGGTGGGAGAAACTCACATGGCTTAAGAGAGTTTGGGAAAGAGCGCAGCGGAAAAGTACGTATGTGGAAAAACTGCAAACAGTAAAATCTGATGTTGAGCTGATGTTGGACTGCTATGATTACTGAAGAGCAATAACTCTCCCCAGCCCGCCTTTTGCTGCTCAGAAGGAGGGAGCAGGAGGCGAACGCTGGACCCGAGGTTTGCCTACTTGAGAGGGCTGTGTGCCAGGCATACCAAGTAGCTCCGATTGGACGGTCCGCCCGGCTGGAAAGGATGATGTCATCGATATAACTACTCTCTATTACAAACACCTTTGTTCTTGAGCTGGTATAAGCTGTGTTCATCTGGTGTATCTGCTGTCTTGTGAGATCCATTACATGTACTTTCTCTTTTTTCCTTCCAGCTCTCTGTCATACTATCAAATAAAGAGATCAAGAGAGGAGAAGTGTGTTTTTGGCAACCCAGGCAGCCAGACAGGCAGATGAAAAAAAAGAGAGAGAGGTCCCATCTACAATGAAATTCCTTCATCTTTTAGTATGCCTTAAATCCTTTTCAGCTGCGGCTGTGGTCTTACCTAAGACTTTAATATCAAGGATAATCACACCACGGAGTGATAGCCTGATTGGTGCAGTGGGAGAGGAAAAAGCTGTGCTGTGCTCCAGTTTTGACTTTGTCAATTCCCTTGACAAAAGCTGCTTTGGGGTGCTTAGTGGAAAGCAAATCTAGTACCTGCACACAGCAGTGCCTGCCTCATCACTTAGGTTTAAAGTTGATGCAACCAGATACGTGTGACTTAAAGAAGAAAGCTGGGCTTCAGCTCAAAAAGTGGGGTCAGTGTTCAGGAATGGCACTTAAGGAAAATGTGTGGATTTTGGAATTTGGTTAAAATACACACATGATCTGCAAGAAGGAAGTATGCTGTGTACGTTTGTTACACATGATATTAGACCTAGAGAGGTTGTTTTTGCATTTAAATCATCCTCTGTGGTTTATTACTTTTCTTTAGGAATGTTGTCATGGTGGCATTACACTAGAACAATACATGATGCAAGCTTCATACTCAGCTTCATACTTAATACTCACATAGACACCACCAGTAGATGATCTGATTAGAATTTAGAGCATCTTGCTGCTTAAATTTGCATATTAATTAGGGAAAAGTCTTAATGCGTTATAATGTGGAGTTTATTATTACCACCCATGTGTTATGTGAAGACAAGTGTGCTGGCATAGAAAAATATATATTTTCAGGTGACTCCTGTACCATTAGTTTTGTTATTTTGTGGTCAACATGTTGAGTGTGCCCCCTGCACAGTTTGATTTGTATTTTTCTGTTATAAACAGTCAGGATTTGCATTTTTACATTGAGCCAAGGATGTTGCAGCATATTTGGAGTGGATATGGCATGGTCACAGCTAACCTCACCAAAATAATCATGGGTGAATATGCTGAATGTTGTGTACGTTGAATCTGCTAAGAAGCTCTATGGCTCAAAATGTTAGGTCATGGGCCAAAATGGCATCAGTTTTAAGAAAAAGTGCAACTGTATTGCTTTGTTTCTAATTTTTCCTGCAATTTCCATATAACCTGTCAGTGAGTGAAGTTGTGCCAAAATACTAACTGAACTTCAAAGCTGTGAAGTTCACACAGCAAAAGAGTGGATTCACCACCGGGGGTTGTATCTAGTGTGTTGGTTCAGGGTCGGGCTGTCGCCTGTGAATGGTGATGGGTAGCTTGTCAATGCTGCTGATGAGCTCCCCGGGGCGCTGGGCGGCTCGATTGGGGCTGAAGGACGCTGTGTCCTCTGGGTGGGAGATGTATAAAGGCAGGGGCTCCGGGTCCCGCTTCCTGCTGGCTGCTGGACCGAGCGTGAAGAGCAGTTTTTTGCAGAGGAAAAAAGATAAACATTTTTGTTCTTAGAAAGTTTGCCACAGCTGAAGCGCTACAAGAGAGCAGGTGAGGTTTAATCTGGACTTTGAGGATGTTTATGTCTTTACAAAAACTGTGGTTGGCATTTAATCAGATTATTTAGAAGTGATGCAACTGCTACAGTCAACTCTGTTGAGGAACAGCGGATTTGTGTTTTTAAAATATCCTCTCTCTATGAGCTGGAGTTGTTGCTATTTGAA
Source organism: Holocentrus rufus (assembly GCA_900302615.1). Taxonomy (NCBI): domain Eukaryota; kingdom Metazoa; phylum Chordata; class Actinopteri; order Holocentriformes; family Holocentridae; genus Holocentrus; species Holocentrus rufus. Next base: position 43,327 of record OMLF01000143.1, on the reverse strand, counting down.
TAATAGATAAATTAAGGTACATTTTTTAAAGTTCTCTCAGTCCCTCAAGGTTTTCAAAGCCAATGGACAAAATGCAGCAATGTGCACTAATCTGAATTAGCAACATGTCTACATCTGTGCTCCTATTGACCAGATGTCCCATGTAGGTCACAGGACCAACCATGTTGAAGAAGTGATTGGACATTGATCCATGTGGTTTGGTTGTAGCTAAAGCGGGTCACTGGCTTCCTAAGCTGTCAAACCGTCGATCTCTTCTCTGCCCTTAAGCTCCAAATTCCAGAGCGATTAAAACTGTAAACCATGGATGGATGCATAGAAAACCTTCTAAGGTTGACATAGAAGATGTTTTTAAGTTTACATGAGAAGCCTTTTTAGAGGCAGAGGTTAGCAATGATGGAAGGATGCAAAATGTAAAATTAAAATCAGCACTTTGCATCAGACATTCAAGTAATGCCAATGGGGACACCAAGATATAAAAGGATTAAATCAAACATGGATCTTAAGATATATGTAAATCCAATAGGAATATTAAACAGTCATCATATAAATTGCACACATGATTTGTGTTGGATTCAATGTTGGCTTTTGTGAGCAAAGTTAGCATTTTTTGCCAACACAACTCTTGTCAAAGTAACAGGAACAGCCAAAACTCCATAAAAAATCATTATTTAAATGGAATTTTGTTAAATTGATTTTCTTAGCCATGAATATGCCATGAATATGTCTCTATATTTAAGTGAAGTCAGAGCAGAGGTGTGTGTCAGTGTGTTCTGCGTTGGTGTTCTAATTTTCATCAAACATTCAATGACTCTGTGCATTACATAACTCTATCTGGGCCAGATAATCTCATCTGTTGGCACAGGCATTGGCTAGAGTGGTGCATTTTTGGAAACACTGAATGGAGCGAAATCAGAGGATGTTAAACTAAGTGCAGTGGCACAAAATAAACAGCATTAGGCGGTGCTGTAGTGGCAGACGTCCAGATCAGACCAACTTGACACTTTGAGACTGTGGAAACAATTGTCTTAAAAAAAAACACACAAAATGTGTAGTTCAATCACCCTGCTGATTACTCAACCAGACTTACTCTGGCATCTGTGATCATGCCATTTCCTGTGGCGAGATCCAGCTGTCTCATGTCTCATTGCTTTGCCTTTATTTAATCATTTCATGCTTTTTTTCCTCATCTACCTTGTCTTCATCTGTTCTACATGAACTTGTAATACCACTTCCATTTCCTCCACGCCTGTGCACCAAATCTTCCCGTGGTGGATTTTCTTGGGTTCTTGCTCCTTCTTTCCCTTCCTTGATGCCCTCACTAAACCTCCATCCCACACATGCACACTCCTTCCCTGGTTTGGAGATTGCAGAGTGCACTGTAGCCCCAGTTGCAATGGAGGACAGTGACCATGAGGCTAACTCTTCATCAGATGAGCAGGACTCCCACCCTGCCTCCCCTCACCACAGCAGGGACCATGAAGCTGAGCAGGTATTAGTGACACCCCAAAAATACCCCCGATGTCTCCCCACCTCACCAGTCTCAGTCTTTAATTGTATATGGTGAGTATCAAAGAACAAACATACTCTCCAGTTAGGGATGGGGATGATCAATCCTGATTCTCCTCAAAACCATTGGTAGATGATACCTCATCCTCTTTTGACATACTGACACTTCCATTCTGTGGAAATGCTCTTTTCAAATATTGTACTTTATACTCCGCTACATTTATCTGGCAGCTGCAGTTACTAGTTACTTTGCAGAATAAGCTTTTAGATGCAAACATAAAATATGATGCACTGTTAGAGTTGAAACTAGCCAGCAGCATATGGAGCCGTCAGAGCTACAACATGAAAAATGATCCATTCTTCACAATGACAACTTCTACTTTTCATACTTTTTTACTGCTAATCTATTGCATTATGCATTACTTGCATTACTGCAATGCATTACTTTTACTTTTAATGGAATGTTTTTCCATTATGGGATTACTACTTTTACTTTAGTAAGGGATTTCAGTGCTTTTTCCACCTCTGGTCAAAACATGCCTTCCCGTTCAGCTTTATTTTATCCACTGAGCCACAGCGATCACTGCATTATTGCTCATTTCTTTAGCTTTTTCACTGAAAACAAAATCAAGTAACAAATGTTTTTCTTTCAGCCCTAAAGCTGTATCTTTGGCACTTGGCTGATATTGCCACACTTAATCATTGGGTTCTTGCATGTTCCCTCAGCTAGCGTAAAGAGCATAAACATAACATTAATACCAATTCGTAATATGGGCCTGCCACTCACTGTTGTTGCTGACTCTCATTAGAGTTAAATGGCCTCATTGCCCCCTCTGTGCCACTGCATTATTTATCTTTGGCTAGGCTAGCCAGGGAGGTTTTAATCTCTCTGGGGCTGGGAGAGCTGCAGTAATTGGAGTACAGAGTATACACAGAAGCCTAAACTTCAGCAGCATATCCTCTTACAGCCACAGCTACACACCAGACAACTTTTTCAGTGTTGTGATGATTTAGTACACACTGTTCTGGTGGTTTCTCTGTGGTTGCAATGAAGTATGTGATGTAATGACAGAAATGTTTTAGCGCAACACCCTTGTTGTCATTAACAGGCAGGAGTTTGCAATGCAACAAGTCATTACTGTATGTGAACACATGGAAGGTAAACTGGAAAAAAAACTGCAGTTTGATTTTGCTTCAAGGTAATTTAGATAAGTGACACACAGTGCCTCCATGCAATTAATCTAATGGTCATCCATTATGCTGGAAAAAGTGATTTGAGTTCACTCACCGATTTTAGTAAACTCAAACTCAAAGTGATGTTAAAGTTTTGCGGTCTCATCCCTCATATCAATTCTGTTGTTTTATTTTTAATAGTAATCAGTACAAAAGTAAACCTTAATTGAATGAACTCTGTTTACTGAGATATATGGCACGATCATTCACCTCCACATGATACTTCATCAATAATGATGAGCAGTAATTTCCACCTGAAATGTATCCTCTGTAGCTGCTGCATCTGTCTCATTCAAAGTGTTCAGTGTAGTGATGGTACTTGTAGTACAAGCTGTGAAAGAGTTTCCTCAGACCTTACCAAAGTAAGTAAATGATAAGAATCCTTTTTATTATATCAGCCCTTTAGAATGAATTTATTATCCAAGTTCAGGAAGGTTATTACAATTCTGAGAGCACCCACAGACCTCTTGATCATATTTTGAGCTTTACATCAGAAAGGGTGAATAGCATCTTCACTGACATTGGCAAAGGACGCAGTTCGATTTTGTTTTGACGGCCTTTCAAGGATACCCTCCTCTTATACTTCATCTGTATGAAATATCCACTGTCCATCAATACAGTGTTTTCACTATTGTAGCTTGTAATTTGTTTGCTTCAGAAAGACCATCACATCTCTTCCTTCCACTTTGATACTTCTCAGCAGAACTGTTCAAACACGCTGTTTTGTTTCCATTACCACTAAAAAACTGCTAACCATTTAAACATCCATAGAAACATCCATTTTCTGCTCTCTTGATCTGTAATGCTTGTCTTTAACATTTCACACCTTACCTTTCCTCTACCTGCTTTGCCTCCCAACCACTCTGTTTCTCTCCACTCTGCCTGTTCTTCTGTACCGCCTCATCCATCCCTGTCAACCTTGGCCTCTCCTTAGCATTCAAGTCACTCTGATGACTCAGAGTTGGAGAACATTATGCAAGACCCTCACCACAATGGAGGGCACCGACAACACCACCATGACCACGACCATGACCACAAGCACCACCATCATGAACACGACAGGGAAGCTGAGGGCGAAGACCGTCCCCACACCCCGTCTTATTTGCGACCCCCTGTGGCTGGTCAGGCACACTCGGATTCGGGCTCGGATCCCAGATCCCCGCTGTGCAGTGGGGTGGAATTTGACTTGCCACCCCCCATCAGCCCCACCAGGCCAAGGAGCCCTTGGGCTCGATTTGACCCGTACAACGCTACTGAGGTAACTCCAGAGGGGCCAGCCAAGAGGTCTAGAGAGGCTGTGCAGCATCTCTGCTGAGTCTGTGGATTAGCTGCTTTCATGGTGACGCTGTAATGTTTTATAAATGTCGAAATGTTCATGACAAAGACAGATTTTGTTCAGTTCATTGGCTGCAACAGTGCTTATAAAGATCATACTACTTTATTCTAGTTCTGATCAGGATTCTTGCTTTTGATTCTAGTAAAAAGAATAATTTGTGTTCATTTTTCTCCGGTCTAATGGGATGTGATTGGTGCTCTGTTGATATGACTTGGTGGCTTTGCTTTGTGCTTTTTTGTTTGGATTTTGGAGTTAGGTGCCAAAATGGAAAAAAGTACTCGTGGGAAAATTGCAATTGGCCAGTGATACATATATTGTGCTATATCCGTGTGAATGGGACAACCAAATGCCTTGAGTGGTTGCTTACAGCAATGAACTGTTATTTTCACACAGCCCAACGTACATTGCGAACTCATTATCCTTCCCTGGTGTACTGAGTGACCTTCTGGCTTTTTGATGTCTTTTCAGGACCAGGACAAGGAATATGTGGGTTTTGCCACGCTGCCAAACCAAGTGCACCGCAAATCAGTCAAGAAGGGCTTCGACTTCACCCTCATGGTGGCAGGTGAGTTTACTTTGCATATCGGTGGACATTTAGTCTCATCTTGATATGGAATTGCAGGCGAGTAAAACCACTTATAATTTTGAAGAGACTGCCAACGTCTCCACATCACAAAGCCTTAGTCTTGTTTTCATTTCCTTTTTTTTCTCCATGTCATGCTTTGTTTCTAGGGGAGTCTGGCCTCGGCAAATCCACCCTGGTCAACAGCCTCTTTCTCACAGATCTTTACAAGGACAGGAAGCTGCTGAATGCTGAGGGTGAGAAAACCACAGCCTGAATTTATTTTTGTTCCTGGACTGAGAGCAAGATCATCAGTTTATTGTTCAGTTTATTGTTGTGACTTTGTTTATATAATATACCTCTATAATACCACTCTTAATCAATGAACATTGAAGTGATTATCTTTAAGACAACGGTTTGTGTCCCTCCACCTAGAGCGAATCACTCAAACAGTAGAAATCACCAAACACACAGTGGATATTGAGGAGAAAGGCGTCAAGCTGAAGCTCACCATTGTGGACACCCCCGGCTTCGGGGATGCTGTTAACAACACTGAATGGTAAACGCTGAAAATCCCTCCTGAATAAAATGACCTCAATCGAAATCAAATTGTGAATATTCACACAGTGCAGATTGATAGCTTAATTTGGATTCTGCTGCGGTTGAAAAATTATGCAGTACAGATGAGCTCTTGCACAGTCTGCGTTGCCCCAGTGATCGAGCTGTCCCCCGTCTGTGTGTCTGCTTTAGCTGGAAGTCGGTGGCCGACTACATCGACCAGCAGTTTGAGCAGTACTTCAGGGATGAGAGCGGCCTCAACCGCAAGAACATCCAGGACAACCGTGTGCACTGTTGCCTCTATTTCATCTCACCCTTCGGACATGGGTATGATAAACCTGCAGACCTCCTCGTCTTCGCCTTCTCTTTCTATTACTACCACTGATGGTGGGGAAAAATGAACATTTTTACCCTTTACTGGAGGCATAACATCAGCCATCAGTAAAGAGAAAGGAAAAAATAAGAAAAAGAAGCTTGATCCTTGAATTTGTCCAGATCACAGACCCATTACCTTTTCTTCCTCTCACAAACAGATAACACACACACCAGCTCAAATTCTCATACATTATCGCATGCATTCTCATAAATTACATTCTCTCCTGATAAAATCATTCTGCTGTCAGCTTTTGTCCTCTACAGAGCCACCAGAGTAATTGAGAATTACAGTAAATGTGTCCAGTGTGCCAGTGTTTACTAGCAGTGCATTCAGCCCCATAAATTCTTAATGCAGTAGGCACTTCCCTGGAGTTAAAGCTATTCTCCCTGCCTTCAGGTGAATTTACATCTGGTGCAATGCTTAAGCTGCCCAGTGCTGAGTGCTGATGTGGTGCTTTTCAGTGCATTTGTGCGTGTAGTGGGCACGTGCTCCGTTTGACATCACTGTGCTCATTGAGGAAGAAATATACCATAAACTTAGTGCTGCAGTGCATCTACAAAGTCATATTAATTGGGAAACTGCTCCCTCTGTTGACGAGCTGGAGGCATTGTCCATGATGGGAAATTGCATCAGCTCAACATCATAACTATCACTTAAATATTAATTGAAAGTGACCCTACAAATATTCCCTTGGGATTTGGAATTAAGTCTCTGTTTTGTAGTTATGAATTAAAAAATGATAATCATCTAATGCAAGATCTGGATCCGCACCAAAATCTGAACAATGTTCTTGGCCCGTGGCCTACCGGTCCTCCAGATTTTATGGAAATCCCTTAATGAGTTTCCGACATATCCTGCTGACTGACCAACAAACAAAATCACGAACTCCTTGGAAGAGGAAGTTATAGCCGCCACTTGTAATAGTAATGCACAACATCCATTGAAAAACAGTATATTTCAATCACGCTGATAGCCTGCAAGACTTTGGGTATTGATTAGGCAAATGTAATGTTGTAGACTGAGCCTGAGAGTGCACTGCGTCTCAGTGCATTGAAAATGTTTTGTGTCTCTACCAGTCTGCGGCCTCTGGATGTCGAATTCATGAAAGCCCTGCATGAGAAGGTCAACATCGTCCCTATCTTGGCCAAGGCCGACACACTCACCCCTACTGAGGTCAAGAAAAAGAAAATCAAGGCAAGACTCCCACTGTCCATATTTTCATCGCATTTCATTGCATAAATAAATTACTATGAAGCATGAGCCTATAGTCAAGAGATGACTAGAACACATTTATCAATTTCATTGTGAACAAAGCTAGTCTTTTTCAAATTACTGCCATGACTAATGGTATTATTCACAGTATTATGCTCAAAATGTGTTTCTTCGCTGAATCCTGTCCATTCAGATCCGGGAAGAGATTGAGCAGTATGGTATCAAGATCTACCAGTTCCCCGACTGTGACTCTGACGAGGACGAAGACTTCAAGCAGCAGGACCAGGAGCTGAAAGTGAGAGCCAGAGCTCCTGAACATGAGTACACTCCTAAAGTCGGCACAAGTAGTTTGGGGTTAGGATGCTGCTGAATGTAGTGGTACTCCTTGCAGAAATGTTATTGCTTCTCTGTGAACATCAGAGCTGAGAGTGTCAAAGATTCAGCATCAGTCTAAACCATCACATTTGTCAGATTCATGAGCACTGGATGAAGCAATTTACACCAGAATATTGGATTCTCAAATGAACTATTCAACATTCAGCATTACTGCGTATTGACATAAAAACATGCTCTCATTTCAAATAGGGATGACACTAAAGCAAAGACATTTTATTTTTCCGCCTTTGGTATTTTTTTGGACAATAAACTGCCATTTATTTCCATTATGATTCACATTTTCCTGCATTTTGCCCTTTTCTTCTACTTGTTGTCCTGATTATATCCCTTAAGATGAACCAATAGATATTGTAACATAATGGCCATATAAACATACAGGCCACACAACATGACTCCGTGATCATGTTATGGCAGCAGGAGCAAAACAATTATGTATGAAATATCTCAAAATGAGATAAAAGAAAAAGAAAAGGAAAGCTGTTTGAGGGAACAGTGAGAAGAGATGAAGGAGGCAAAGTGGGGGGGGGGGGGG
>OMLF01000143.1:0-19798 GCA_900302615.1 Holocentrus rufus | reverse complement strand
GACTGGGCTCTGCACCCACGCTGTCCTAGTTTCTCTCAGTATCCACGCGGAGACAGGAATAACCAGACTGCTGCCACTGAGAGCATGAAATCGGTAGCAGAGTCCTCTTCAAATTTTACATTCCTGAACTTCTGCCAGTGTTATGTAATAAGGGACACAAATAAGGCAATGCGAAAAGCCAGTAACATTATTATTGTTGCATAGTATTGTGAATAAACTGTTACTGGAGAGACACACTGTTCTTTTTGTTAGTGTAAAAACTGATAAATTTGTGCGTCCCCGCAGCTGGAAAATCCCATCATCCATTGGTCTTCATACAATAACAAAATGCCTTGTGCATGCTGTAATAATTATTCCAACTGCAGGACAGTAGTCCAAATATAAGGATATAATTATCTTAGTAAGAGGCAAACTGTAAGATGTTAATCACTGTGTCACTCCCAGGAAGAGCAGACAGGAGTTAGATTAGAACAGTGGTGGAACTTTGCACAACCTGTTTACAGCCAGGTGCTTCATATAGTTCCCAGGTCAAGAGCGTGATGAGTCATTTACGAACATGGCACACGTTCAAAATACCACTCAAAAAGGGTCAGGCTAATGAAGCGGTGACAGATTTCTTAGCGTACAGTGGTACAAGCAGAGCAACACAAGGCAGGAAATCATGTAAAGAAATGTAAAACTGGACTGCCGAGCAGGAAAAAAAAATAAAAACAAACCAAAACAAATCAAGCATGGTGGCCTTGAGGAGACCTTGAATTACAAGGTGTCAAACACACCGTCCTCTGATCTTAATGTCTCGTTCTCGGCTGGCGAACATGGGGGTGGATGGAAATGTTCTGTTCTCTCTGGGTGATGTGCTCGCTTACTGTTCAGCAGCGAGTTGTGTTTCAATTCAGCATTTCCTGTGCGCAGCGAAGATTTCCTTCCATTGACCACACCAGACCCTCAAAAACCCTTTAGGCAAGGACTGAGAATGTGTGCACCCACTTTGCACCCACTGAGACTTAGAAAGTGCTCTCTTTAAAAGACAGAAAGATCACACTCAGCAGTGCACATGGTGATTGTGGGCCATGCAAACCCTGACACAGTAACACAAACCAACCTGTGCAGCTTGTCCTTCACTAGTCCTTAACTAGAGCTTGTACTTTTTATAGCAATAACTCACAAATGTATTTCTTTAACACAGAATCGATTCTGCAAATCTTGATTTTGAGATTGTAAATCAATTACACTACAGGTTCTGTCTTTTGTTTTTATGTGTTGCTCTTACATTTCTGCTCATGTCAGTGTTACACCAGCTAGGCCTATACTTTCACTGCAGCTTTGACAGACAATGTCTGTATATTTGAGTAAAAGTAGAATAACAGAGGCCATTTAAGCAGAAGCAGCAAGTCTTAATGCAGATGTTTGGACGTGTTTCAGATTCAAAAGACAAAAAAGAGCAACCTGAACTCAAACAAACTCCGTATCCGTAAGCTTTGCCATTCATTAACTTAGTGTGATATGAGGACAATCTTACACACACACACACACACACACACACACACACCTAACTGACACCAGTAGGAAGTTTTCCAACAGCCTGCAGTAAAATCTGATGAAACTGAACCAGCCTAGTGTGTGTGCACGTTTCATTTGAAGTTTTGCCTCAAGATAAACACACAGGAACACAAAAAACTCTAATATAGCATGCACATCTCCAATGCGCTTTAGCTACTTCAGCCCAACACACATAAGTGTGAATCATTTAAAATCATAATCCTTATTTACCTCATAAAGACAAATGAAACTATTAAACTATCAGGTTTTAATCCCCTATGGTGCACATGATCATATATCACAATAGTAAAAGGATGCCATGCAAAAATGACATAAATTTACAACAAAGTTTAGCAACACACATGTGTATATGGTGATTCTAAACTATAGCATACCATCTCGTCAGCATACTTTGTCTTCTATGAAATCAAACTACATTTTGATCATGAGACCTTACTTGCTTAAAAGTTTACATATTCAGGGGCTAAGAACCGAAAACCAAAATCACCAGCTCACCTGAATGTATCTCAGGGCACTTCTCAGTACGCTCAGATTGGAGGTCTTCTTTTCATCCACATTGGGGATGTTCTTTTTCAGCGTCTCGAAACACTCCTTCAAGTGCGCTCGTCTAATGGAATAAAAAAAGCCACAAAAAGGGGACTTGAGGCAGGGGAGACGGTAGAGTCCAACTTGGTTTTAGCCATCTTCAAGATTGTGGATTTCTATTCAAGGCTGACCATAAATCACAAAGCTGATGATGTAACGCTACTTCCAATAGATCTTCATTAAAAAGATTACAGCATTTAATCTTGAAATGGAGAATAAGAATAGAATAGGAGGATAAGATGTCTTGATTTTGCCATCTCAACTCGAGAGGAAAGCTTGCTATGTGAAACAGAACGCACTGGAAAAGAGACAGCAGACCAGCATGAGCATTTCTAACTCCACTGTGGAAAAAGAAAAATCCCATGCATACAGGTAAAACCCACCTGTTTTTCTCAAGCTTGTTATGCACTTCTCTTGTGCCTGCCCTGTAAAAGTACAGATTAGAGCACATTAAGAATTTGGTGTCCAAAGGGCAATGGAAAAAAAAAAACAGTTAAAGTGCAGTGCCTCTAATGCTTCACCAACATCTCTGCAGACACATTATACTGTTTTGGATTTCCAATTCAAAGTAGAGTTTCTCATTTCTGCAGCTTACCACCTGGCTTATTAACATCAGGCTTATAAACATCCAAAGTATAACTCAAGTTAGTTTCAATTATTATTTCAACCAGTTAAAAACCATAAGACCTACCCTCCAGGTCGCTTCTTGTTGTCCAGGTGGCGCCCGTCATCGGGGGGGCTGCCCCGGCTGATGGGGCTGTTCTGCAGGGATGCCTGCTGCGGGAGCGGCGGGCCCGGCTGGGGGAGTAAGGCGTGCTGCTGGGGAGGCGAGACGATGGAGCCGGGATAGCGCTGAACCAGCTGCTGGGGCGGCGGCTGCTGCAGCAGCTTGGTGTCGCTGGATTGGGCAATGAGCTGCGGGTGATGGTGGTGATTCTGTTGAGGCAGCTTGTGGTTGGCGGCCAGCAAAGAGGACGAGAGGTCGGGTTTGGGCTGCGGAGAGAGAGGCAGAGCGGCGGCACTCTGCTCCTGAGGGGAGTGAGGGTCCCTCTTTGGGGAAGCAAGGTGTGGGACAGCTGGAGGGGAGAGCGTGGCTTTCGGCACTGCGGGTGGACCTGTGTGGTTGGGGGTGACCACTGGGATGGGGATGACTGTCATAGGCATGGAGGGGGGAGGCAGAGGTGGAGGCACGGGGGCCAGGCGGCACTGGGTGCGAAGCTCCTCTGGTTTGACCACATTGTTGATGTGGACGGGTGAGGTATACTTGACATCAGTGTGCCTCTGCTCCGTCAGCTGCTCCAGACGCAGCTTCTCCCGTAACTCATTCTCCTCTGTGGAAGAAACAAAGTACTGTATCAGAACAAACACAACTGCTTCCTTGCACACCCACAACAGGTGGTAAGAAACACTGCTACACCTCAGGTACATGGCCACCAGACAAAATATGAACACGCCACGGCATTTATTAAAAGACAAAAACATGCATCACTTAATAATAGAAGAGTGAATTCAAAAAGGTTGTATAGGAGGCTGCGCTTTTAGGCTTATTTTCAGTTGTTGCTCAACCACATGGAACTTTTGCTGGTTTAAAAACAAAGACACAAACAACTGCCAGAAAATTACAAAATCCTCAGTACAAAGGCAGCAGTAATACATACAATAGTATTGAATTTGAGAGCAGGTCAGACGCTTGAACTGCCTGCCTTGACCCAATGACATTAATCCCAATTGACACAATGGGTGGGCCGAGGAGCAAAAGCAACATTTCTAGAGATTGTTTCCCACTCTTAACAATGTACTGTGACCGGAGGAAAGAGTGAAAAATGGACTGGTATAATCTTGCAGTGTACTCTGCTCAATGTTAATGTTCTGTTGTAAAGGCCTGAATGGAAATACAATGCCATACACACACATGCACACACATACAGACACGACTCTAGACTTTGTCCTTTGATGGTCTCTGATGGCTTGACAACCATGTATAATGTGCAAAAATTATCTCCACCTTCTATTAAATAGAACTTGTGTCTGAATAAGCAATTGCAATCTTCCGTTTTATTTCACTCTTATCTATGTCACTCTTGAGGAAGCTGCGCAAACAGACAAAAGTAGAAATTAAGCCAGTTTTCACTGTTTTATGACTACATCACACCACTATATTTTCCTTATCTGTGACAGGGCAGGATGAATGAGTGTTTCCCACAGGTTCTGAAGTAAATACTGAACACCATAACTTAATTTCTGCAGATCTACAGAATCTCAATTAGTGAAGACGGACCATTCTTCTCAGTTGCAGAACCTCTTGGATTTATACCGATGAGAGAAGCATATTTGCACTTAAAATACTTGCCTATTGAGGCTTTAAGGAGGTTGCTGCCTGTCAGAGATACGTCTCACTCCAGTGTGCTCGGTGTTACAGTCCAGTGACAAAGTTGTGGATGCAGGTGGAGGTCGATTTTGCCTGGAGTGCCATGCTCTGCTCCATTATTCCACTAACAAAGCCTCACACTGAGAGGGGATCACTCCCACTAAGATGCCTGTAGTAACAGGTCTGCTACCTATCAGGGCCTTTAAGGAGATAATCTCAGTCATGTATTAGAGAATAAAACAGGAAATCACATTTGGGAAGTTAAATGTGAACCTGGGAGAGCTTTTTTTTTGGCTGAGGCACAAACTGTTACTTGAACCTAAGATGGGGCTGAAATAGAGGGAACCATATCAAACATTTTAACTAAAGGAATAATCTAAGTCTTAATAAACAAGACATGTGACTGTATGAAGAGAAAACCTGTTACCTCTACTTGAAAATCTGCAGCTGAGAATGTACCAGGCTGACGTGACAAACCAGAGGTAATTGCCTGGACATGCTGGGGACAAAGGGACACACTCAATAATGTGTGCATAATATATTTCTGTGAAAAGGAGGAGGTGGAACTGCCGAGTTCCATCAGCCGTGTACTATCCAATCATATGCGAGAACACCCCCGCCGACCCCCCGACAATGTGAGGTTCCCACCGGCAGCCATGTAGGGATGCAGGAGGAAGGGGCTGTCCAGTTGCTATGGCAGCTGTGATGTTAGAGCCGTCAGATGCAAGCAGTCTTTTACATCAATACGGGGTGGAGCAGGGCCATTTCAGCATGCTAAACAATGGCCCCTTGCCTGCAGACCTCAAGATTCAATTCAGTAGCAGACCTAACCAAATATGGGTACGTTTATTACGAGCCACGGTAATGCCAATCTCAGGAATGATGATAAAAAGGAAAAAAAAAAGGTTTTTATAACTTAAAAAGAAAGGTCCAACACCCACATTTATCAACACCACAGCGGTTTTAGGAGAAAACCATGACTATGTAAAATATCAAAGCCATAAAGATAAATGACACAGGAAGAATGTCCTCAACAGCCATTACATATCATTTCTTGGGAAGCTAGTGAAACCTCGACTCTTACTAGTGCAGGCTTGCAGCGAGAAGGAAGAATACCAAACCTCATAGTCAGTGCAGCAGATATGAAGCAGACTAAAAACTGCATTGGGAATTTCCTCCAACAGCTCTGCCTTGAAAATTAGCCAGTGATTTTACAAGCTTAGCAAAGACAAAGCACTCAGCGCTGGTGATTCAGATTTGGGTTAAACCCTTAACCTCTGTTGGTGCCACTTTAATATTCTCTGCTTTAATCTGCCACAGAATTACAATCTACCACAATGATTTGCGACCTCAGGAAGTGAAGAGTTCAAAGTTCAGGAGAGTTATACTGCTTTTGAACTCCTCCTATGAGCAAATATGGCTTTTATCTCTTGCATCAAGGCTTTGAATTACTACAAAGACGAATTCCTACGAAATGAAGCACAAACATGGTGCTGTGTTGAAGGGAATATGATTTCTCTCCCCCTACATGTGTGTATAGGTGTACATACACACACACGCACACATTTAAATATATACACATACATTAATGTTGTAACATATTGTATTATTGTATAAGTAGCAGAAGTGCTGATATGCAGTGTGATTTATTTTCTCACTTTTGCCATGTGCAAAACCATTTAAGAGGGAAGCAGATGGAATGACTGTTTAAGGGCGATCTGGTTGTACTAACTAGGAAATGCACATTTAGTAGTGGTTGCACTTGTAAACACCTAAGGACAGGATTTACTAGTTGTGCTCTGTACCACTTCTATGCTGCTTCTTTTGTTTAATACCAAATGGCTGATAGATTTAACACTGTGGTACCAACACACACGAAACTGAGGGGTCTCTTCATTGAGAGGAAATATGTTAAAACACTTACAAAAACAAGAGGGTTTTCTTCTGTCATTATATAACTGCAGCAGCACACAGCAGAGAAACACTGCCCTACTTTCCCCCACACAGTGACCTGCTCTGGAGTAGCAGGGAGGAGGGAGGGGGTCTCTGCTCTCCTCATGCAGTGGGGCAGGAGGAGCTGAGGGGAGGATTAAGCAAGAGCTCTCACTCTGTAGCAGTTCCGTGTTAAACAAATTGCATCAAAAATGCAGAGCGTCTAGTTCTGCTGTTAATAGACTGTGAGATATGGCTTGCTCCTGACCAAAAGTAGAGGGTAAATTGCAAACATTGCTTTGTGTAAGAAACTGTTTTACGAAAAGTAATTTATAGATATATAATGTATAGAGATTTTTGACATAGAGACATTGCTATATGGCGTAAGTGTGGTCTTTTCCTGACTTTGAGCTGTACAAGCGCTGAGTTACAGCATGTCTGTAACTTCTGTAGAACGGAAGCTCGGTAGGTTCTCTTTAAACTAGGTGGCTCGTCTTCTTCATAAACAATCTTTGAGAGGAGTGCCGAGCACGCACGTGGTGAAAAGGGCGGTCCCTCCCGCTGTTACAGAGATGGGGCGTGGCTCTTCAGTACACGTCACCGACAGACAGACACTCACAGACTGAAGCTGTCCAGCGTTCAAAGCGACCAATGAGTTAGTACTATCACGTTACAACAAAAACAAACAAATAAACATTGTGAGCGTACATTATTATAACAATCTATCGCACTGAAATACCATGGTACAGCCTGACCGAGAAACACATGCACAAGCAGGGGAAGCCTGAGAGCTGGCGTCATTTGATACCCGGCGATGTCAGGTCATTATGTAAAACGAGCTCGGCATTCCCTCCGCCACCGCCCTTTATTCGTCAGATACCTTGTTTTAGTGCTTTAAAAATGTTTAGGGGAAATATGCACAAGAGCAAATGGACTATAGCAGAAAAGGGTCCGTGTTAGAGATTACGAGAACTTTACAACATAGCTCATTTATACCATTGTTGCAAATGAACCGCCCTCTACGTGTCTACGCAGCAGGTTTCAATGCAGTGATTCCTGAAGCTGCAGTAGCCCACGTATTATTATTGAATAAAATTTCGAGGCCACTTTTAGAAGAAAACACATTTTAACTAAATAAGAGCCTAAAATATGCAGCGCTTCTGCACGGCAATGAGAAAGTAAAACTAAAATACCACTGAGTTAAAGTTAAAATATTTCAGTGTAAGTCACAACTTGCAATACAGGAGCAACAGAACAGGGATGTGCACTCTAGATTTTTTTTCATTCAACAGCACTTATTAATCATATAACAACGATAAAACGGGGGGTTGCCTCAGACTGAGACCAGAACAAATTTCCCAGAGACACGTTGAGCTGATTTGTAGAGTACAGTGTGTTTAACACTAGTTTCCAATTCTGAAAACACAAAACATAATTATTTCTTGTAAAACCCAACTTACCACGTGCTCTCTGTTGTTGCTGGGCTTGCAATTCCAAAAACTTGGCAGCTTCTAAAAGCGTTTCGATGCTCATTTCTTTCCGTAGGAGATGTAACTTTTAAAGAGGAAAAACGGTGAAGCAAATGCGACAGGCGCTTATCTATTTAGGGAGAGGTTCCCAGTCTGTGAAGCTGGAAAAGGGTAATCGGATACCCCCTCAGTAGAAACTCTTCCACATACGTAGAAGAGTTGCAACAAGATGGCGCTGAAAGTAGTAGGAAACAAATAAGGTTTGTGAACCACGCACCATTTGTAACCGCCCACAGACAAATTCCCTCCCCATGCACATTAGTGGGAAAAAGAGAAAACATGGATGGTGACTTACCCGGGTGGTATCACATTAACAACAATACAATTTACAAATTTATTAAAGAGTTTCCAGTTCTGATAGTCTGAGTCACGTCCGTCAGTATCGTAAAAGTGAAAAATACTCTGACCGCAGCCATACTATAAATACACCAACCGAAAATCATTACTCACGTCGCTACGCTTTGTGTCGCTTAGCAACCGCCTCGTTCTGTTACTTTTCCAGATTGCGCGGAGGAACTGAAACAATTGTAATGATTACAAATGTAAGATAACATTTGCGTTTTTCTTTTCTTAATGGCTTTACTGCAACATTTTCGCGCCGCATAATGTGTCTGCCAACGCCTTATCTGTTCAAAACTCCCTTCTCACTGGGTTTTTTTCCTCGGTGCTTTTTTTTGACTTGTCATTTCCTCCTAGTAGCTAGTAGTCTCGTGTAAACATTAGTTGCTGTCGTGTGCAAGCGGAGACATGTCATGAGATGCTGTCACTGTCAAATCACACGATGGAGTACCTTCCGTAATTTACAAGTGGCCACGACTGCAGTAAATTTACATCTCATTAACATTTTGCTCAGCCACCAATCACCGTGAAGAACAACAAGGTATGGCGCTTACACACATGGGCACAATGCAGTACGTTTTCATACCACTCTCCCGCCTGATTTGCCCGTGAATGCTGCAGGTAAAGTGATGTACTGATACTCACATCCCAAATAGTTCACTTCAATCCATGTTTGGTCATGGCAGAACATCGTGGCAGAACATCTAGATACCAGCAAAAATGAGATCTAATTAAAGCAGCATGAGTCAAGGGAGCTGGTAGGGTATGAAAGCATTTAAATGAAACTGAGGACATCCTGCATTCTGTTTGTTGTTCTTTGCAGGCATATCTGGCAAACTGAGATTTCACTCAGCCTATATAGTTTCAATGGCTCAAAATTTAGCTGACACTCTTATCCAGAATGACCTACAATTTATACCAACACTGGAATAAGCTTGAATCCTACATAAGCAAAACTACTCTTTAAAAAAGTGTGAGGTTAAGTGTGGTGAACCCACGATTTCAATATGAGTTATGAAATAAATATTCAACACCAGGCACAGTTCTATTTTGGTGAACATATGAATCATGAATATCATGAATAACCAGAGATGCTATACAACTTCCCACCAAAACACACTGGCAGGCATGTTTCATTACTGAAATTAAGCTCATTAGATCAGACCACAATTCCAGCAGCGGCCTGCCTATGGCTAGACTGATTTTAAAATGTCAGAATCCTCAATAACTCAATACCCTTACAGACTTCCTCTTCTTGAGTAAGCAGCTAGACAGCATGTCAGCACAAATGTCCTCCAATAGTTTTAAGTGAGCAAACCAAAACTAATCAGTAATGTGACCTTAGGCATTACTCCATTTGTTTTCCTCTGACAGATCAGAGCAGTATAAAAGTGCTTATTATTACATGTAATAAAGTCATAATTTATACCGAGCCCAGGAACAGTAGTAGCCTGTTAGAATGCTGTGGCACTGCTTTTCCCCAAGTCTCACATGATTTTCACACAGGGGAAACTGGTGAAGTCAAAGTCCTGGTATAACCCAGGCACAGCTTTCAGAACACACAGTACAAGCAGGAAATGCTCTCTCTCCCTCTCTCCCTTGTGTTCACAAGCACACACACCCCTGGCAATGAATGTGCATGTGCATGCACATGGCCCTGGATATTCAGGTCTCTTTTCCTGTTATTCACTCAGCTCTAATCAGGAAGTATGTCAGCCACAACCTAATAATAATGGACCACAATAGTAAAGGCTCTCGAGGCACAGGAAAGACTCGAGGACTCGAGGAACACCCTGCATTGCAGGCTACAGTTTCGGCTCAACTGTAAATGGATAAAAAAAGATCACTATAGTGTCAATAAAACCAGGCTGGGATCAACTGTCATAAGAAGTCCATTCACAAAAACAATTTGTAATGAGGAGCTAATTAAAGGGCTTTATCAAAATATGATGGATAATGACAGGAATGTGACTTATGACTAAGAAAGACATTCTCTGACCTCTAGTGGCCATTAAAGGCACTGTAGTCTAGACACCCTACAATTTCTATAGAGCCAGCCCATTTAACCTGGCAAGTACAGGGGACAAAATAGCTTTAGAAATCAAAGATGCACAAATGAACTAGTTTGTTGCTAAAATGTACATTTATTACAAATGTTTTCTTGACAAGCATAACTTGTGTGCTACCTTGAAAGGAAAACTGCCTGGCCCAAGAAAATGAGCTGCTTTGACCCGAAAGAGTGGTCAGACAAAGGTAATAATCCACTAGAATGAACATTTCCAGTGGTTACAGTGAAGTCTACAGCACAGTTTTCACAACAAATAGCCGAGTGTCCTTAAAAATTAAAAACAAAACAACTTGGCAAAAGTTGGGCACTAAGCCTATTCTCTGAAAGAAACTCACATTTTTACTTGAATCCTTTTCAGGTCTCTCTTCATTTCTATTCACTATACTGTGAAAAACAATATGCTTTCTCCTGCATGTGTTGCCCTTCAAGGCTTGGCCACAGTCTTGAGGAGTGTGTTCTTCATGTAGGTACACAGTTGGTTCATCAAGTCTTTATTCTGGCCCTCAACCCAGTGCATCTCAATCACCACATCACTCTCCTCTGGCATCACATTCAGCAGACACTTAAACAGGAAGTGCTCAGCCACGCTGGGGCTCAGGGGTCGTTTTGAGGGCACTGCTTCCTGTGAGGTTCTTTTTGTTTCATGTGTTGCACCAGACACTTCCTTTGGACCAACTTCCTGTCCTGCGGCTGGCGTCGATTGTGCTGCGGGTTCTGCAGAGGTGGGAGACTCCATGTCCACATCTGTGCCCTTTCTTAAGACCTCTTTTTGTTCATCTCTTGGGTTTTGCGGGTCTTTTATCGTCTCGTTTGAGGTGTCACTGTTGGGCATTTGCTCTGCAGCCTGTTCGTTCTGAGCACTGTTCTGTGTGTCACTGTTTTGTCCAGAGGCGGGCTGGGTGTGGGAGGATGGGACAGCGGCAGAGACAGCTGTGGTTGAAGCGGCGTGAGAGCCTGGTCCAGCACTAGGGGGCGCTCTGGGAAGCTCTCGTAACTGACGCGTCTGTTCGCGTCGCTTCTGCCGTCCGTGGATCCACGTGTTCTCCACAGCGGTCAAGAGGAGGCTCTTCTGCTCATTTCGGCATGGGAGCTGCTTGTATGGCACCTGCAGTGCCACACAAAGAAGGAACAGACACAGACATTGAGACGACATGGTTGGATGTGATGTACTGTCTGGGTCCATTAGTTTTACTCTGCATTAGTTGAGCATCATTATGCAGACTGCAAATGACAGCCATGTAATTTACAATATTCCTCAATGTGAAAATGGCAAAATGTCAGTCACTGTGGTTTGCAGTACTGGATTTTAATCAAATGGAAATGATGCACCCCAAAGTGCTTTACAAATATGAATGTGAAAAACAATGTCAATAAAGAGGACACAGAAAACAGTTTAAAGTTTGAGGACTATGAGCGAGCCTGACAAAACTTCACCAAATACAGCAGTAAAATATGTTTTTAATTTTGTCTGCAAAAATGTGTCAGTTTTAGTGTTTCTGGCATTAGCAGGAAAGCGGTTCCAGAGGAGCGTGGCATGCATGAACACTGCCACTCAAGTTGTTTTGGCTCTCGTGTTGGGATGATTTAAGACAGTTATTTGTCTGCAAAAGAAAAAGTCATAACAATCAAGTTGTTAAGGGATTAAAAAAACTTCAAAGCAATATTAAACTTGATTATAAAGCTGATTTGCAGACAGTGAAGTGATTAGTGTCACATGGTCTCTCTTTCTCAGCCTCTGCTTCTGCCCTCTGAATAAACTTCCAGGGAACCAATATTTTTAATCTTCTGAAGAGGTTTAGGGAATTCATCTCATGTTTATCTCTGAGTTGTATGATATTAAGTCTTCAATACCATTAAAAAAATGTATTCACTGATCCTAGTAGACCATATGAGTATTTAAAGCTAGGGGCTCAAGAATGGACCCTGTGACCCTCGCTTTTTTAGAACTGTATTGACCTAGGAAGAGATCACACCCAGTCAGATAAGACCTGAACTTAATTGTAGGGCCGGGCCAGAGAAGCACACATTTCTCAAGCCTGCACAACAGGATGTCGTGATCAACCATATCAAAATGCCACACTCAGGTCAAAGAGCAGAGGACCTGACAGAGTCACTCATGTCTTTAAAGTAAGTGGCCACCATAACAAATTCTCCAGTACTGAAAACCTTTTTGAACTTTGAATGAGCATAATAATTTAAAATCTTTTCATCCCTAATGCTTACCCGCAGGTCAGTGAGCGTCCTCTCCACCAGGGCAGTGACGCTGTCCACAGGGCTGCGGGTGGTGCAGCCGACAGCTGAGGCCTTCGCCTGGAGCTCCTTCAGACCGGCCTCTGGAAGTGTGAACGACAGCGGCTTCCGTGCTTTCTCCAGCTTACGCCGCTTACTGGGAGGAGACTGAGGCAAGAAGAGGAGATCAAGAGAGGATTAACTAAAGATCTGTTCTTACCTTCATTAAATCCAAATTTCATAGAAAAAGAGAGAGTGGTAGTGAGACAGACAGGCGAATTCGGGAGGTGAGAGGGACAGGGGGAATGAGTTAGAAACAGATCATGAGAGATTTGTTATGGACAGTTTGCTTTTACATGTTTTCACTGCATCACCAGAAATATCCACTCTACATAAATTACATACTAACAATTACAAGCAAGCAAAGCAACTGGGATTTCCAGCTAGTAAGAAAGTTTTCCCATTTAATTTTTTGTACATATTTAACTGTTTTCATGTTATTTCGTTTGCACTGATGTGTATGAAATGTACTTTCCAATGAACGGTCAAGACAGACTGAGAAAACTGAAAGATCATACCAAGTAACTTTGACACAGTCTGCATTCTCAGACATCTGCATCAGATGCTGGGAATGACAGACTGAGCGCATCTAACTTGGTATTTAGATCTCATTACAAGTATCCCAGAATGAACAACTACTTCTGTGTCCAGAGGGCTTCCAATAGGTGGCAGTGAACAGAAATACTTAAAAAAAAAAATTTCAAAGAAACTTATGAATGTTCAGGCTGGATCAGAATAAAATATCACAGTAGACATGAAATTTAATAGGAAATATTCAATCTGTTTTTCAGTCTGCCCAAGATGTTGTGTAACATCTGAAGTAATGCAAAGCCATCAGAGGCTACATTCCATTACACTGTAATAGGTAACACTAATTAGCTGCACTATGCATGTGCATTATTCAGTCTGTATAACAGGCCACACCCCTGGGTGTGAGACAGAAAGACAGTTGGTTTCACAGATGTGAGGCAGGCCTAGGTCAGAACTAATTTCCTTCTTCACTGGAAAAAAAAGGAC
The DNA here is from genome assembly GCA_900302615.1 of Holocentrus rufus. Classification (NCBI taxonomy): domain Eukaryota; kingdom Metazoa; phylum Chordata; class Actinopteri; order Holocentriformes; family Holocentridae; genus Holocentrus; species Holocentrus rufus. Next base: position 6,111 of record OMLF01000143.1, on the reverse strand, counting down.
ATTTAATTTTAGACCAGGCTGAATTTATGTAGATTCAACCATTTCTATACAGTCAACATAGAAATCTATTAATAGACAAATTTGCTTATTATAGTGAACAGCAGGGCCTTTATGGTAGATAACATTAAAAAAAAACTACATATAAGCTCAAAATTCATATAAGCTATTCCTGCAGTCTAGGACAGTCCAATCAATATTTGTGAAAATGTATAACTAGCACCAGAAACCCCCAAACAAGATAACTTGTCTCTGCATTTAAAAAAATAAATCATGCTGGGTGCTCTGAGTCAGGGGGCAGCAGGGTGAACGGTGATCAGTGCTTCAAGCAGTCATATTTTTTACAGTGTGTGGTTCAGACCTGCTGCAGTATCCCTGAATGAATCCCAGCCTGCTCCAGCCTGGTTGGTCTGTAGTTTACCACACTGCTGAGGAGGTCAAGCAGCTCTCATTACCAGGACCAGAAAGGGTCACATTGCTATTTACCCTATTTGCTCATGACCGCTCCAAGTTTTACATCCTGACAACACCATGGTTTAAGATCCTGGTGTTGTGGTTTCTGGCTTTGAGACAGAGAGCTGGTCAAAATCACTTTGATTTTGCTTTCCAAGACCACAGAAATAGCATAGAAGAACTCAAACTGTGTGACATTTCTCTTTAAGAAGGGACTGCGCTGCCTCCTCTCTATAAAAAACACTAAGCTGTCAGTCTGACATATTGTAGTGCCCTGTGGCTGAGCAAGGATAAACTGCCATGACTCTTGCATACCTCCCATTGCCAACATGATTAAGGCAGACTCACGAGTTTGCACTGACACAATAAACACACAGATGCAATACCATACCCACTCATAGCAAGTATTCAGTATATCTCCGCTTTACTCATCAAGCCACAGTAACAATAACATAATGTGGAGAAACACAAATTTATCCAAAATGTTATTATAATGAGCAACAGTTTGTAAGTCAGGAGCGCATCACTGATGGTTTCCTACTGTCTTATCATAGAAGGTCTGGTCAGAGGGACCTGAGACCATGTGGGCAGCGAGAGGGAGGGAGTTAAAACGAAGTTCAGCAAAGTTAAGGAACAAGAAGGACACGAATGACAACTACTGCAAAACCTGGGGTGATTGGACAGAGAAAAGGATGCAATAAGGGAATCACTCTGCACAGGATGACGACTCCCATGTTGTGTTATCACAGATGCCTCACTAATTGCATCAATCCATCTTTCTGCTCAGACCTCCAAATCTTTGCCTTAGACTAGTTTTATCTTCATCCCAACATGACAACGATCTTTCTATTGCCAATACCGTCAGATTTGAAATGAAAGGCTATAAGGATACTGATATAAGTCATTTCAAATTTAGTAATTCATGCTGAACTAAGCAATCATGACTGCCAGTAACATCTGTAAGAAACACGTCTAAGTAAATGTAGTGAGAAGTTACAGACTTGTAAGTTAATACATATCTGTATCATATACTTCCTCCATATTTCCCACCCCTATGGTCTATTCTTAGCAGCAAATGTTTCTATGGTGCCACAATAGTTTATTTTCCTGGTTGTTGTATTCAGGTTTTGCCTATATTTTCCATGTATTTTTCCCTTATGAATACTATTACCTTTAACTGCAACAACCTTATTTCCCCAAATAAAGCTGATATTTTTATTGTAAGTCATTTCATTTCAAGCTAAATTAACAATGTATCACAATGTATCAATAAGACATTTGATACCAAGAGTCATTGTGCAATATGACAAAAATCAAAGCAAATCAACTTGATTTATATTTCCATTCTTTTTCACTGATGATTCTGAGATAATGTTCAACAGTGAAAGTAATGTACCACTACTCAATATAACCTGATACTTGGCATTAATTCTGGTGCCATCAGTGTATGCCTTCAGCAAGGACAAAGCATCAACAGATGGCAGGACTTGGCAAGCTATCCATACACACCACAAGAGGGAGCCCAATCCATTTCAGCTCTACCTGGACCTGCAGCGAAATTGGACACTGCTGCTTGTATCTGATCCCCCACCAGTGTCACGCTGTAATGGCGGAAAAGGTCATTATCCGTGTCTGTATACAACAGCCGCTCTGCAGCGCTCTTTCCCTACACGTGCGCAGCGGCTAATAAGTCGAGCTACACTTGCAGGCCCACGCAGGCCCGCTGACGGGGAGCGGACAGCGGGGGTCTGCAGGCACAAAGTACAGCGACACTGCAGACAGCACGGCCAGCTGACCTACAAACACAACAGAGAGGGAGCAGATTGTGACCTTCATGCTATTGCACTGATCTAGGAGTCAAGTTTCAATTAATCTTTTATTTATGCTCCCTGTCTTATTATTCATTATTACTGAGGAAAAAAAAAGATTCTAGATGGCCACACTAACTCAAATGTTTGACAGCCTTGGCCATTAGATCTTTTCAGTTGAAATAATTTTATAGACATCCTTTATAGGATCCATATTTAATTCATGGGTTCACATGTTTGCAATGGATGCTGCCTTGTCTGGTGGCTTATAACAGCTGCTTTATTTGTTTCTCATTGTTTCTCAGCACCTCTCTCTCCTCTCTGAAAGCCCTACGGCTCATAGGAGGAGAAATCAATAAAATCCATCAAGGCAAGCCTGTCTACTGTCTACTGTATACAGAGCATCCTTGACATAGATACTTACACTAATACATTGGCATACACACACACACACACAGTCAAAATGTACAGACACAATGAGAATCATCAACAAAGAGCACATAACCTACATAGCCCACATGTACAATTTTAGGTGCACTCCTCTCCTCTAAATCACATCCTCTTCTGTGCTTCTGTGACTCTGCCGCTCTTTCACTCCATTATTTATCTGACTTACCCACTCTCACCTCACTTCATCTCTGACACACATACACACACATAAACTCGCACATGCACACACACACACACACGCACACGCGATAGCTTTTACATCAACAGCTAACTTGTCCGGTCTGTGGGTAATGACGACCCCACTGTAAAAGCCTGTCCTAATTTCGAAAACCAGAAACAGTAAAAGCCTGAGTACAATAAAAGCAGCTCTCTCCAGATAAGATGTCATTAAATCATCCATTTCCCCACCTTCGTGCGTGCATGCATACAAACGCACGTGCACACAGATTAAAGAAAAATAAATAAATAAATAAAAACAGACAAAGAAAGAACAATTAACCTTCAGGCATATTTTGCACCTCCTTCCCACCCCCTAATCCCTCACTGTGAACCCCCAAAACTCCACACTGCACTGCCTCTGCATCTCTGGTGCCTTCCTGAACCTTGAACCCACCTTAACCCCCTCCTGCCTGGGGCCCTGTCGAGGCCACATGATGCTCTGATAGACCACTAGCAGCAGCAGCAACAACAAGAAGCCTCAGGGCTGTGAGAAAGCCTTGCATTCTTCGGCGGTCTATTCTTCCTGCTATTTCTATTCATTCTACGTCTCCACGCGCCCTAACCTCACTCTCCATTGTCTCTATTATTTCCCTTTTGTCTGTTTGCTGGATTTCTTTGTCGTTCTCTTGTTTTCCCTCCCTCCCTCCTCTGTTTCTCCCTTCAATACCCTTCATATCTCCCCCATCAAATAATGACGAGCTATAATAGAAATCTCAAGTTGTTCCACTCGTAAACGTAGAACACAATGATGAATATGTTCTTCATTCATTTTAGGACTGATCAAACTCAATCAATCAATTAATCCATTTAGACTAGATTGGGACTGTTTTGAGGATTGCTTGGAATAGATGTCAGTTGACCTTGTGATGCCACAGATATTGATCAGTTCATTAGGTGGGTTGGAGCCCTCAAGAGTTTAATGTCCTTTTGTCGAGCTATTGTCATACAGGGGGATTTGTTTTGTTATCTGCCTGCTCAAATAAAGGTTAAAACAGAGAGGAGGAAGAGAACAGAGAGAAAATGAGGTGTAAAATGAGTTTGTAGAAGGATGCACTCCAGGAATGAAAGAGTTAAGTAGGTCACAGTAGCATGCATGTCACACATGCTATAGGTTATATGAAACATTAATGAACACACTCCCATGCACACAAACGCATATATTGGACATCCATATGATCACACACGCAGGCAGAATTAGGCAGTCAGTCATGCATGGAATTGCACACACATAAACTCTCTCTCTCTCTCTCTCTCTATCTCTATCTCTATCTCACACACACACACAGACACACACACACAAGCACTTGAGGGGTTTGCCTAGTAATGATGCTGAACAGCTCCCGTGTGTAAAGGACTGCGGACAGGAGTGAGAGAGGAGGAGGGAGCGAGGGCGCAGCAGAAAATGTAGGCCAATCTTTCTGCTCAACTGCTTTTATGTTGAAAAGCAACAGAGAGCAGAGGAATCCAACAAAAAGGAGACTGCAACATTCCTTATCATACCTCCCCTCCTGCACCTAGTAACCGTCCCCCTCCCACTTCCTTTCCCTCCCTTTGTTCTATCTCTCTCACCACTGCAACATTACGCTTGGCTCTCTCAATGATGCATTCTACTATTTACTGTTTTGACTATTTCTGTTGCCTGGCTGGTGCATATTAAAAACATGCAAACATCCCCCCAGAGGGTGGCATAAGTGGGTCTAATGGAATGGGCAGAGGGAGAGAGGACATGGGTGAGAGAGGGGGGGAAACATGGAACGCGACACAGAGGGAGTGCATTATTGAGGTGGCGGCTTTGGGGTTTTGGAAACGTCCAGCAGCAGGTGGGGAGCGGCCCAAGCAACAAGAGTGACTGCAGAACAATGTGCTGAGCCTCATGGGGGTGGGGGCACTATAGTGCACGGGGGGGCCGACACCAACGATCTGCACCAGCTTACCGGGACGATCACATCATCGTAGAAGCTCCAGGCCAGCGCCCAGCGCATGGTGCGTCCCTGGCAGAACTCTGTGTGGGTCACTTTAGGCACCTGAGTGTACAGAAAACAGAGTCAGACACAACAAAACACTCTGATGCCACTTCACAGGGTGAACAGATTCACTGTCTATGAGAAGCGAGTAATCATGTACACACCACAGGACATGTAATGTGATGAGCAAATGCTGGAAAGTTTAATATTTGCAAAGCAAACGCAAGAGCAAAATGTTGTGCTTTCATACTAATAATGGAAAATAGGTCTAAATAAACAAATACTTTTAAATGAATTGAGGATGTGGTTTGATGCTTCATCCAGAAGACACTGAGAGAAAACACGAGATGACTATGATAAAGCGAAGCAACACAAAGAGAAATGGTTGTGGTCAGAGTGTGTGTATGATGAAGGGAAGCACACTATCAAATGTAAACACAGACATTATGCACAGTGTGAGAGCTCCACATCTCTAATCGTGGGTGAGAAAAACGGGTTCATCCATTATGCGAAAAGGACACATTCACACATATGGTGCAATAGCCTTTGTGAAAAAAAGAACAGAATGTACCACTTAGAATTGTCTCCCAGGGCTGTTTCAGTAAATAAGAGGTGGGGGAAGTGTCTCTAAGATAAAGGTCAGAGGTCAAGAGCGCTGCATCAGAGAGAGATGGGAGGGGGGGCTTTTAAAAGGAGGCTGGGTTAACATTTGGTAAATTAAAAAAGGCGAGGACACAAAAAACCAGTGCTGGGTGCACAAAAACATCTGCATATTAACTAGCCTAGGTTTCTTTTAACACACACTTTAAAATGTGGGAAGATCCTCCTCCCTGGATGACAGCCAAGGCTGCACTCATGTTGATGAGCAGCGATGGCACCCTTAAATCTCTAGAGGAGTGAGGGTTTAAGGGATGGCAGGCTGGAGGGTAGCATGGATGATTTGAAATGACTGACAAGAGCGTTTTTTTTTTTTTGTTTTTTTTTTACTAGCGCCAGTGGTAGCTGCTCTGATGCCAGTCTGCTCCCAGTCCAACCCACTGAGTCTGTTTTTTGTACATGTGAATGAAGTGACTGGCACTGGATCAGAAGCCTGGATCATTAAGTCATGTGCTGGGCTATTAGTTAGGCTAATGATGCTAATGGATGCTAGCTAGACAGTGCTATGTGATTCAGTCACGCACTGCTTGAAGAAACCAGCTCATTCATGGCTGGTTTGTGGC
>OMLF01000142.1:0-16623 GCA_900302615.1 Holocentrus rufus | reverse complement strand
GGGTTGCTGTGCTCAGAGGTGTGAATGGGATGGGGTGATCAAACCTATTGAAAAACTGGTTCAGCTGGTTTGCCCTTCCCACATCCCCCTCAATGGGGCACCTCTCTTTGAGTTGCAGCCAGTGATGGTCTCATGCTGTTGTTTTGCATCCTTTGTTCTATTTTCCTTCTGTACTGCTCCTTTGCCTCCCTGAGCTGGACTCTGAGTTCCTTCTTTATCCGCTTGAGCTCCTGTGTGTCACCATCTTTGAAGGCCTTCTTCTTCTGGTTCAGAAAGCCTTTGATTTGACTGGTTATTCAGGGTTTGTTGTTGCAAAGCAGCGTACAGATCATACTGGAACAACAACGTCCATACAGAAGTTTATATAGTCCGTAGTGCAGTTGACCATCTCCTCCATGTTCTCATTGTGAGACCCTTGCAATATTAGTTACTTTATTATATTAATAAGGACTCAATAGACTCTTGAGTGTTTTGTTATGTTTATTGTGGAGCCCCCTGGTGGCCGTTTCATGGTAAAATCCCTAGTTACCGCAAAACTTTATTTACGGTCTAGACAGGAAGTTGTCATAATTCAGGAAGTGAATGGTGCATATGCGGCTGGCAGGTTTTTCTGTGTGTTTTCACCTGTCTCCATCCTCTTTATGTGCCTATTAAGACACAGTGTCTGAAAGTACATTTGTTTAGATGGTTTATATTGATGCTTAGAGTGCATTATTTGAGAAGTACAACCAAAATTGATGTTTATTTGCTAAATTCGGCTTGGATGGTAGGATGGCCTTCTATGCTACTGTGTTTTCATGTACATACCTACCTGCGTATATCTTGAGTATACTACCTCTTGTGGTACAGGATATTTTTCTTGTATGCAGTGTACATTCTTAGTTTACTTACCTATCGGTGTATACAGTACAGTACAGTATATAATTATCTTGCATACTCACCCGTGTGTTATATTCAATATACTTTACTTACCTGTTTACCTATCTTTTTGTACCTACCTGTAACATGTATATTTTGTCATGTTTTTGTTACAGTTTCACACTGTGGTTCAGTAAAGCGTCCAAAACAAGTCCCGACCTCTACTGGATTTTGTTGAACTCTGTGTTTAACTGACTGGGTATCCTATCAGATGGTGAGACCAGTACATAAATTATATTATATTGTATTGTATTGTATTGTATTGTTATAATATATATAATATTAGTTACTTTAACCATTGAAATCAGAGATTTCTTGATGTTTTGATATTTTGTCTTTAAAAATGACTCAAACTGGTTAATGATGAATTAATCCTGTTTTGTAACATGTTTGCACCTGTTTTTCAATCATTGTTATTATGAATTTAATAATCAATTAATAATTTGTTAATCATTGCAGCTATAGTTAGTTAGCAGGAGAAGGACATTGCCAAGGTTCTATCAGAAGATAAAAAAGCAAGGCACTTGGTTCCAACATGGCAGGATATTGATGTCCTGGAGTCTGTCCACAAGGCTCTAAATCCTCTGATGGACTTCACTGATGCCCTTTCAGGTGAGGCATATATAAGTGTTTCTTACCTGAAACCTGTGCTACAGTTCTTCAATGATGAGGTCTTAAAACCAGAAGCTGATGACTCTGAGCTCACCAAGACCATCAAGGGTACAGTCACTAGTTACCTGAATGAGAAATATGATGACCTCCTGAATATGGCATCCCTTGTTGATCCTCGGTTCAAGACCCGCTACATCCAACAAGACAAGGTTGAGGCTGTGAAATCCAGAGCTGTGGCTGAAATGCTGGATGAAGGTCAAAGCACATCGCAAGGTGCCCTCACAACATCTACGGCACTGGGGGCAGGCAGAGGAGACGTTGCCACGACACCACCACCCAAAAGGCACAAGAAGACATTGGACAGCTTTTTTAAGAAGTCCTCCTCCTCCCACTCTGCAGCTGCTGCTGGTCTTACAGACCAGTAGGCTGTGGAGGATGAACTGAACAGCTACTTGCTAGCTCCTGATGCAGACAGTGAGACAGACCACCTGGCATGGTGGAAACTCCACTCTCAAGCATACCCCAGAGTGAGCCTCCTTGTAAAGCGTTACCTCTGCATTCCTGCTACCTGCTCACCGTCAGAGCGTGCTTTTAGCACTGGTGGCAATATTGTGTCCTGCTACAGGGCAGATTTGAAGCCAGATGCTGTGGACAGACTTGCTTTTCTGGCAAAGAATCTTTAAGGGTTACCTAAATGATGTGCACTAGCTAAAACAAAGCACATTTGTTTACATTTTGCACTATATACTCTAGTCTGATTCTTCTTTGACAGATAATGTTAAAAAAAATTATGTGCACCAGCTAGTAGCTAAAACAAAGCACATTTGTTAATATTTTGCACTATTTACTCTAATCTGATTATTCTTTGACGGGTAATGTAAAAAAATGAAATGATGTGCACCAGCTCAAAAATAGTATAAAGACTGGTGAATGTGTACATTTTGCACTCAAGCTTTTATTCAGATTTCTACCTCCAACATTTTGAGATTTAAAACCAGTCCACTGTACAAAATAAATTTTATTCACTTTTATTTTATTTTACAGTTGAGTATTTAAATGTCTCAGGGCTTTAATTGTGACCTGTTTGTTTACTTTTGTTTTGGGTTGTAGTACCTACCTCTTCAAACATTTGTTTTCATGTTTACAGTCTTGTTCTTTACACTACTATACAATATACTATATAATTTTATGTTAATAAACTATATCCTAAGTTCAGCTAATGAATCTTTTGGTTTCTTCAGGTGACAGACATTATCAGGATACTTTTCAAACTGGCATCATTATTGAATTATATATCGTGATAAATATCAATATCGATCAATATGGGGAAAATTATTGTGATAATATTTTTTGCCATATCGCCCAGCCCTACTCCATGGTTTTGGTAACAACGCAGAAGTCGTTCTGCGTCGTTGAGATGGTCTATGAAGGTTGGGGAGTGGACCAGATTATCATCCAAATAAGGCTGGTATGTTTCGTCCCGGAGCCCTATTAAACACTCCTCCATTGACCTTTGAAATTCTGCAGGGGCGGATGATAATCCAAAAGGGATCCTCACCCACTCATACAATCCCCAGGGTGTGATAAATGCAGTGAGGGGGCTAGATTCCTCCAGGAAACCCTGGTGATATGCCTTTCCCTGGTTTAGGACAGAAAACCAGGCGCTCCCTTTCAGGCTGTCAAGCATGTCCTGTAGGCGAGGTATCGGATGGCGGTCAGGAATGGACTTCCGATTCAGCTCCCGATAATCACAACAGAGGCGGAGTTTGCCATCTTTCTTCTGCACGCACATAATGGGGCTTGAGTAGGGGGATTTTGACTTGGTAATCCAGCCTCTGCTCAGTAAGTCCTCCAAATATTCTTTTACCTCTATGGAGTGGCTTGGGTACTGATATGTATGTTTGCCTGACTGGTGTGGGATCACTGAGGTGAATCTTTAGCTGGAGGGATGGGATAGTCCCTACATCATTGTCATCCCTCACAAAAGCACTACACTGCTGTAGCTGTTTTACCTGCTGCTGTTGTGCTGGCGAGAGATGGCTGATGGGCACCGCCGGGTCCCACACGTCTTCTTTTTCTTGTTTGGTGGTAATTTGCTGTGGTGTGGCTGTCACCTGTTCATTTACCAGTGTGCCACCTGGTTCTGTATCAGCAACCATTGCACTGGCTTGTTGGAATTTCACAGGCTTTATCGCTGCAAGGTAGATGGCTTTGACCCTCAACCCTTTGGCAACTCAAACTTGACTTCTACCCACCCTGAAAAAGGTATTGGTGTCTGGTTTACTGCTCTCCCATCAAGTGTACCAGGACCCAGGATCTCAGCTACATCCCTTACAGTTGTATGTGGTAAATGCTTTTGCCTCCATTTTTCATTGATGATGCAAACTTGTGACCCAGTGTCCCACAAAGCCCTTGTTGCCACACCATCTAAAGAGCATCTGATGAAGCATTTCTTTCCAATCAAGTTGGGTTGCTTGGAATGGCGTTTCGGGGAGAGGCAGCTGACAGTGACTGGTTGGTTTGTTTGTTTGTGGGGTGCCGTCTTGCTGTCCTGTGGCCACTTTTGCCTCTAGCTGCTGAATTCTCTCTGTAAGGAGCTGGTAGATATCCCTGGGCTGTACACACTGACTGTCTGGTACTGTAGGGGATATTAGTGTAGATGTTACTGTGGTAGTCGGCATATCTACATGCCCGGGCCGGTCAGGGGGCTTCTTCTGGCGCAGGCATCCTCTGGATAGATGACCACTTTGTCCACATTTGAAACAGTGATCGCACTGTTCCTCTTTGTCCAGAGCCTGGGAATTTCTGCATCCACGCTTCCTGCTCTGTGTGGCTCATGCATGGATTTCTTTATTTCCTCCATTTCCCCTTTCAACTGTTTAATCATGTCAAATAGGTCTGACTCCTTGTGGTCTGTCACTTGTGTTTTTAGGGCTTTAACACTTGTGGATGATGTCTGTCTTCGCCCACCAGCTGCTCCACTACTTTCCTCCGGAGCCGGCTATACTTCTGTCCTCACTTCTCTGACTTTTAGTTCTTTATTGTTTTTCTTAAATTTTTGTTGTCTCTCCCACTCCAGACTAGCTGCTTCATTAGGGCCCGAGCCGAATGCTGGCGCGCAGCGCCAGCATTCGCCAGCAACTGCAAGTCGCCTGCGAAAGGCCCTATTGAAATTGTAATGTTTATTATTATTATTATTATTCTTACGCGAACTCGAGCCCCGATTTGGCCCCTTTCCCAAATTTGAAAACGGACGAAAATTTGCACACGCCACCGGACACCCCAAAATTGACGTCTGATAGGGTCGTCGCAAGTGGGTGGGGCTAAATGGCGAAATAGCGCCCCCTACTAATTTTCAAAATACCCTCCGCATTAGGGTTAGTTTGTTGTAGGGGGACGAAAAACACGACTGACATCTATCATGCCAAGACGCACAAAAAAGTATTCGTATCCTCGTATTTGAAGGATCTCATCCTAGGGGATTCAGCCAATCGACTTGAAATTTTTCACAGCTCATCAAGACCCCATGCTGACCTACGGTTGTGCTCTGCAGGTGTGTAGGTCATAGGGCGTGGCTGCTAGGGCTCCATGAACTTTGGCGACTGTTTTGGAACTCGCCATCTAACGTTGAACGACTGTCACACCCACATACTTGATCCTATCAGTTTCAACCTTGCTGGGCATGACGAGGGCTCCGCCCTGAACGTCCCGACTTATTAACGTCCCACTTTACTCATGGCGCCCCCTGGTGGTAACAGTAAGTGACTTGTTTTTACTTTAACATGTGATGATGACACATTGTTGTCTCCATCAACTTCATTCCACTTCTAAAACATGCCCAACAAGATGATGAAGCTATATTATGAATGCTGTCAGGTTACGATCAATGGCCTTCGTATGGCAACGCGGCGACTATCGATCACTCGCCAAGGAAATACGTTTGGCTTTTTGATGGCTTTATTGACCTCATATCGTCATGAAAACTGATACACAGGTCAAGGGTGGCACGTGCTTTGATTTGATAGGGGCGACGCCCATGGGCGGGGCTAAATGCCTCTCTAGCGCCCCCTTGAAATTTTCAAAATACCCTCCCCATAGGGTTTTTTTGGGAGTTGGAACATGAAAATTGGTACACCCATTCATCATGGCCAGACGCACAAAAAAGTCTCTTAATGTCATGGTCCACGCCCAACAGAAAGTCGGCCATTTTGATTTGAACTTTTGCTAAAAGCGTGATTTTGGCCATTTCCACACCTCGTATTTGAAGGATCTCGTCCTAGGGGATTCAGCCAATCGACTTGAAATTTTTCACAGCTCATCAAGACCCCATGGTGACCTACGGTTGTGGTCTACAGGTGTGTAGGTCATAGGGCGTGGCTGCTAGGGCTCCATGAACTTTGGCGACTGTTTTGGAGCTCGCCATCCAACTTTGACCGACTGTCACTCCCACATACTTGATCCTATCAGCTTCAAACTTGCTGGGGATGACGAGGGCTCTGCCCTGAACGTCCTGATATATTAACTTCCCACTTTACTCATGGCGCCCCCCGGTGGTAACAGGAAGTGACTTGTTTTACTTTAACATGTACTGATGACACATCGTTGACTCCATCAACTTCATTCCACTTCTAAAACATGCCTAACAAGTTGGTGAAGCTATATTATGAATGCTGTGAGGTTACGACCAATGGCATCTGTCTGGCGATGCGGCGATGCATCAATTTCCAGAGCGCGGTCCATGTTCGGGTCAGCGGTTAGCTGTACCGCGGCCGCGACTCCCGCCGACATGCACGGAGTGCGAGGGCCCGTTCACAGCTGCTTGCAGCTTTAATTTTGTTTTGTTTTGCTTTTTAATTCCAAGAAGTGTATTTCAAGTACACGATACACTGTGTAAATCAGACGGCTTTGGAGTTGCTGTAAGGTTTGGAGCAAGGCTAATAACTCTTGTAGACTTCAAGTCTTTATGCTAAGCTAGCACAGAATTGTACCCATAGGAACCAAACCAGTGGATGTACAGAGGTGAAAATGGTATGGAACATCTTGTCTCAGCCTGGGTAAGTTGGAAAAAAGGGTATTTTGCCCAAATATTGGAGTATTTCATTAACTTATCTGGTCTGTGTATGTGTTCTGTTGGCCCAAGATCTTTTACCTGCCTGCAAGAAAAGGTTTGTTTAACATCTAAGGAGTTAAAAGCCAAAGATAGCTTTTCCTACTGTGAGATCATGGCAATAGGCAATAAATAAGCCACTTATGTCCTAAACAGTTTGCCTGTTGGTGTCATATGATTAAGCATTGCAAGTGTAACTGTAATCACAACGAATCAAACACCTTTTAGTAAACATTTCTATCTATCCAATGCACATCACCACAACTGCATGTCATAATGAATATTTTATAGATAGTAGGTTAACTTAAACTACAATAAATACACCAATGCCACAGTTTAGAGTAAAGCGCGCTATGCAATTGAACCAAAATTTCAAGACCGTAATACTGGGGTTTGATTTAAAGGGGCAGTTTTTTTGAGGTGCTCAGCACACCCAAGCCCACCAATAATTTGAATTCTAACCATTTGTACTTAACTTTTTATTGAATCACTCAAGTGGGGTCTACCCATAATTGCAATATTTCCAAGAACATTAAGCTGCTTTAAAATGTTGTGTGAAATATTGCAATTATGGATGGACCCCACTTGAATGATTCTGTAAAGTGTTAATTTAGAAGAAGAGATGGGGAGGTAAGTAACTTTTGGACCCAAACTGCAATTGTTTGGCCACAGAGTGCTTTTCAACACGTTTCAACTGACACAAGAGGGTGAGTAGTGAGTGAGTGATTTTTTTTTCTTTTAAGGTAAAATATTAAATTGGCTAAAATATTCACCCCTTTCACTTTTGCACATGTTCATATACACTACAGAATTAATTGAAGATACAATCCTTTGGTATTTATGGTCTAAAGGTGGCACTTTAGATTTCATTAAATTTTCACTCTAGTAAAACTTATTTATGTGTCACATTTATGTGAAAGTAAAAACAAATTACAGTATCAGAAATATGTAATGATCATCCCATTTACTCACTTGGGCCAAGTTGTCTCAGTGGGGGAAAAAAAAAACATGCCTTATATTACTCATCCTTCATCTTCAGGTTACAGTCAGAGGTTGTTTTACTGTAAGAAAAATCACTAAAGCACAGCTGGAGCAGTGTGTAGCTTAAATTAGCCTCCAGCATGAACAGAGAAAACGACAAATGTAACTTTTCACATACCGTACATAACATAAATATAGCCTTAATAATTGACTTCCTGATATTTATGCTCCATTGTTCAGGGCTCAATTATCCGGTTATTCTACTTCCAGCTGTTACACTGATGCAGTTTAATGTCAGCGGGTGCAGTTGACCCTGATACTTTGCATGTGCACAAAAGCTTTAAAACCCTAGAACATTACACAACTACCACCTACAGTATATGCATTATCTATTATCTTTTCGCACCTTTCATTATGCTTTCAAAAGTGGAGAGAGGACAAAATGTGTGTGCAGTGATTTTGAAAAACAGAAAATAATTATATTACCACAAAATCAATCCATGTCCATAATAAAACCTGGGCCAATCTGCAGCTTTTCCACTCTTTTTTCCCAACGTTACTTGAAAAACAAAAGCCAGCACCATCACATCAATGTAGTGTTTATTGGAAAAAAAAAAAAAGGCGGGAGACAGTGTAGATGTACCAGAGTTGTACAACATCACACTTGGCTTTCAGCAGTTTCATGAGAGGCCAGTAATAAGACATGTATCTGAGATCAGATCTGTGGCAGGCAGGAAAGCATTGATGGAAGCGCTGGCTTTCCAAGCAATCACAGTGGGTGGGCGGTGATATCAGAGGGCATTCACACCACATTTACATTTAAAGGAAAATGTCAGTGTTTTGTATCCATATATATTTCTGTATATTTATTTACTTCCTCCACGGCTTAAGACAGATTTAGACCCTATTCTTCTGCATAAAACATGTTGTGAGATCATGGTTTGACATTAACATCAACACTGGGCCAAATATACCTTAAAGTGTTAATCAAATTTAATAATTAATAATTATAATAATATTATATATGATAATATTATATAATAATTAAGTATGTCCTTGAGTGTTTATTCTACCATGTGCTTCAGTAGGTGAACTACTTGGATTATTTCCAAACACTCAACAGAGCTGGGTAGTAATGGAATATTTGTAACAGCATTACACATCCTAAATACAAACACTGTTTTTAAGAAAAAGGGACTTTTCCATATAAATGTGGATTGGTTTATATTCGTAAATTCACTCCTAGAAATGGGGAATATGTTGTTAGACTCCAGTGATTATGGTGAATACATTTATTACATTTAAACATGTTTGAAAAGTTCCCTGTGATCATCTGGTGGCCTATCCAGGGTGCTTCCCTTTCCCTTCTCTTCCTCCCAGTGCATGCTGGGATATGTCCCAACATGCCCCTGTAGACTTCAAGTCTTTATACTAAGCTAACACGAAATGCTAACCATCAGAACCATCAAAATCTTGTCTGAGTAAGTCGATAAAAGGGTATTTTGCCCAACACATTGGAGTATTCCTTTAATTTTTAAGACTTGGCAAGGCTATAATGTTTACATTCAGATCTCAGTGCAGCAAACTGCAGAGGAAGCTCCCGCCCTTTTGTTTGACTGACGGCCAAAGTTGCTACATTGGCACATTTACTAGCATTCCCAGCTCAAAATAACATCACTTGACTACCTGGAAACCAGCTGAATAAGAAAAATGCTAAGTCCGCATTGGTATCAAATGCTTTATTTAAATTCACTGTTCTCAGTTGAAGGCTTCTCAAGTATTCATACAATTCTCCTTTCATTTGTGAGTTTCTTCCACATATATCATCATGTTTTGGTGTCTCTGCTCTTTGTCTCTCTTTCTTCTGCCCAACATGGTTAATGAGCGCTCATGTGTCTTTGTGTGTGCTTGACAACCATGTGAGAAGTGTTGCTGTTTTATGCTTCCTAGCTACCTAACTACCTAACTACCAGTGGCTGAAAACACTGTTGTTCATCTTTATTCTATTTACCCAGAATAGAAAGTATTCTAGTAACAGATACTAAATGGAAAATTAGATTATTACCTCTGGGGAAAAAAGTAAAAGCAAGAAACTAAGAAAGCCATTTAAAGGATTAAAACATCTAGAAATGAAAATTTGAA
Organism: Holocentrus rufus; assembly: GCA_900302615.1. Taxonomy (NCBI): domain Eukaryota; kingdom Metazoa; phylum Chordata; class Actinopteri; order Holocentriformes; family Holocentridae; genus Holocentrus; species Holocentrus rufus. Next base: position 6,863 of record OMLF01000142.1, on the reverse strand, counting down.
CATTGTCTACTCATTCTCATATCACACTTACCTCAAATCACTGGCAAAGTTTGTATATTCAGGATTCCAACACATTTTCACAGACAAAATTTCTAAACTTTTCCATGACTTTTCAAGGGCCCATAATTAAATTTCCAAGACCATTTACAACCTATAAGTACATGAACAGAAGTGAAATTTAAGGAGCATAACGTAGTCACGCTTTGATATGTTGCATTACATGCCAATAGCTACAGAAATTTGGATTTGCACATCAAAATGTTAAGTAGAAGATTATCCATGGAAGATTACTGTAATTAATTTCATTACAGACAACAAAATTAAATTCCATGACTTTTCCAAAACTTTCAATGATTTTACTTAATTTCATGACTTTTCCAGGCCTGGGAAATTGGACTTTCAAATTCCATGACTTTTTTCCATGACTGTGGGAACCCTCTATATCAATATAACACACAGTGAGTTTTCTTTTGCTGCTCCATATCAGCCCTCTCCAAAAGAACTGAAAAGGGAACCTGTACTTTAGAGTTCCAAAAAGGGCAAAAGAAAACTACCACAAAAATGCATTTGTTTTCTGATTTTATTGCTGCTGTCACTGTTGCCACAGTGCAAATCAACCGTGGATAATCTAGGACACAATGAGGTAAATGTTGGACTTTTGGGCCCACAGAACAATTGGTTGGCTACAAAACAGATTATGCTGCACAGGCTGTTTTAAGCATCCCCCCCTTTTTACCTAAGACTTCTGGGTGTGAGGTTGGCCTGGCAGTGCTTCATAGAGTGTGTTTTAAATCCTCACATATTACATTTGGCCACTTCAGCCCTTTTGAAAATATTGGCGTTCTGAATACTGGCAAAGCCCCTCTATTATATTTTAGTCTTTGTATTCAAAGCTTTTGCTAATGAGTTCTGGCAACTTCTTACAATTATTTTACCTATTTATGACAGGATCTTCCTTTCAGGTGATTTTAATATCCATGTATCATGTTAATGATTTTATTAATATTATTGAGTCTCTTAACTTAATGCTGTCTGTTATGGCCTGGACACATAGTAAAGGTTAGACCATTAATTTAGTTTTCTTTGTTTTTTCTGCTATTGATCTGGGCTGGTATCTTTAAGGGCATTATTTATTGGTCTCAAGTGATCAGCATTCTGAGAATGATGCAAATTTTTCTTATCTTTACAAGTAAGAATAAGTGCTGGGTTCTTATGTGTTGATGATGGTCTCAGCTCTTGAATTATTTAAGAGAACTCAAGTGGTGTCCTCACTCTTAACTTTTTTGAAAATGCCTGGCTGTATGGGGTTTCTGAAAAATATTGTCTGATTGCTAGGGTTTATTACCAGCCCTATACAATATTCTATAAGCTCTCCAACTTGTATGTCATGTAATAGCTCACACTGCATAGATGAAAACTACAATATAGAGCAGGGAAATATGTACTTCACACCAGTTTCAGAAACAACTGCACCCAGTCATGTCACCATCTACTTGTTTTGGAACTCAATGATTATATCCTATCGCAAATGATCATCTTCATCTTACTTTTTTTGCTGCAGCACTAGCACAGTCATGATCTAAAGACTACACATTAAATACACTCTAAGCAAACACCTACTCTCCAACCTGCTTGCATCATTTAACTGTTTGCTAACTATAAAGATAATTGATCTTTTTAGGGTGACCACTTACCCTACAAAAATCCATCGGGGGTGGGGGATTATAAATTCCTTAAAATGTGTTTTTGCTTTGCTTGTTCTACAGACCATTTGGCCCAAAATTATTATTTTTAACATTTTTCTCTGTAAGTGTAAGGTTACGAGTAAAGTATTTAAAATATAAGCTGAGGCACGGCACTGACAAAGCACACAGGTACCAATTTGTTTTGCACATGAGTGACATCACATAACTGAATGTTTCTCCTTTGCTCAGATCAAACAATGCACTGAGGAGCGTGAACAGTGCCAAAACGCAAATGCCCTCTCACCGATGAATTGCAGAAAAAATATCCAACAGACAAGGAAGAGTGAAGAAAACTAAGAGGATTAAAGAACAAATAATTCTCTGTAGCTTTTGTTAAATAAACATTTGTTTTTTTAGGCTGGATGATTGAAGAAAACTAAAGATTGAAGAAAATTACCTTTTTCTTTTTGCTAAATTAGCCTAACATTTGTTTTTGAGGCTATTATTCTGTTATCTACTAGATTTCTTAAGTCTAAGACTTGAGATATTATTTTGCTACATTACTGAATTTTCTATTCATGTTGTACATAAGCACAATGTGGTCACGCTACACCTTTTAGCCATGGTGTCCTTAGTGGTATCTTCTGTTTTGACAAGATTCTCAATGAGAAGTTTTCAGATGTGAGACAGTAATCTTGAAAGTTGAAGTTTTTACATACTGCTCCTGGTTATCAGGACATACTGACTTATTTCTGGTGATAAACCTTGTTTTTAAGGTTTATCTTCTTATACCTTCATTAAGGCCTCTTAACACTACCTTATGTACCTGACTTTGTGAATTGCCTCCTCTCTCAGTATAAGTTTTGATTGATGATTTTTAGAAAAAAAAAATCACTGTAATACTCTAGACTCAATAGCACCTACCAAAACCCTGCCATGCCTGAATAACCATACGCAAGCCCTCAAAAGAACTTGCAGACAAGCAGAGCATGGATGAATGACAAACTTCAAATCAACCACAATATTTTAAAGCAACATATGACTAAGTATCAGCAGGCAATCAAAGATTCAAGGTCAGCTTACTTCTCTGTATTAAATTTAGATTTCTTAAAACTGCCATAATTTTAAGGTCTTTTTAAAGGTTATCAAATTGGGACAGTAAAGCTGTAAAGAATTTTGACATATTTTACACACACACACACACACATACACACACACAAAAAAAAACAAAAAAACATAGGAACTAGATTTCTGCCCCTGGAAAAGATCTCTCTGTCTCTCTGTCGTAACTCCCCTCCCCATACTCAACCACTTGGAACTTATGTCCCTTAGCACACAAGCTGAAGCTAATCTTTTCCTGTCCCTCGGACATTATTCCTTTATAAATTTCTTGAAAAGGTCCTTAGTTGAGTTGGATCTTTTATTTTAAACATCATAATCAGGTTCTTTCCACTGGCATTCAATCTTCAAACATGTTATGATCCAACTGCCAAATAATAACCCCATTCTTGAGATCTCCAAAAATAGTATCAACTCAGCTTCTCTCATTAATGAATGCCAATAAAACTGTTGAAACTGTTGAAGATTTTCAGATTTAAGATAGGGATGGGCAATATATATTGACATGATATAAGACTAGATATCATCGATGCAATTTTCTGAAGGTTTTAGACTGTTCTGGTTATAGCTTGCCTCTACCTGCTTGGTCATTATATCCACATTACTAACGACTGTTTATCAAAAATTTTCTTGCACCGGGGTATTCAGTGAAAAACATCTACTGCTCACTGCTTATAAAAGTGATAATTTTGTTCTCATCTTATTGGACCTTAGTGCTGTGATTTGATACAGTAGATCATAATATTTTACCTATTTGTCTGGAAAACTGGATTGGTTTTCCAGCCAATGCCCTTTTCCATAACTGTTCATCTCAGTTGTGGTATCCCTCAGGGGTCCACTCTGGGGCCATTGCAATTTTCAGTCTACGCTCTTTTACTGCAGTGATATCATAGTAAACACATACACAAAGCATAATAATTTGTTCTAGTCTGTTGGATTTTGTCTTTTAGAACACGTCTTATTCTAAGTGTAAGGTTTTAGTTAAGGCATTAAGCCACATTTTAGGTGAGTAGACCTGGGTTTTCTTCCAGAGGAGGAGAGGGAATTATCAAGAATTTGTGACATTGTATGAAAAATATAAGCCCATATAGGTTGTACTTTTTGGCATAGTACATGCCTGTGTAATAGGTTGATTTTTGCAGAGCCACATGTATTGCACATAGGTGAAATATTTGGAAATATTCTATGTAATTTTGCTTTATTATGGTGGAGTCTGTTGTGACAACCTGGATTTCATCACTAGATTTCACCACCTGTATACAGCCCTGGAAATACCCATTTTCACAATCCACTCACTCACCCATCTCCTCCACCTCCATCCCACCTCCACCCCGTCATCCTTGTTGCTGCTGTGCTGTGGAGACTGGTCATCATCCCTGACTCTGTCCGTCAAGGCTTGCTGCTGCTCCTTCCTTGTTGTTGTTTTCTTTATTGTTTTTTTGATTTATTGTTTAATCGCCCACTTGGTCGGCACCTGTTGCACTCCTGGCTGGCCAGGAAGGGGCCCCCTCTCTCTGTGGTCCTTCCCAAGATTTCTTCCCTTTTTCCCTTACTGTGGGTTTTTTGGGGAGTTTTTTCATGCCCGATATGAGGGTTAAGTCAGGGGGTGTCGTCCTATTCTGTTTCTTGTAAACTGTGGGCCTGTAAAGCCCTTTGAGACTGTGTACAGTGATTTTGGGCTCTAAATAAATATGAACTTGAACTTGAACTTGAACTCACTGATTTGCTCCCGGTTCATGCCACAGTTCAGATCCCTTCCGTTTTACTTGACGTTCAGTTTTTTGAGGAGAGCAAGGCAGCAGAACAGAGTATTGGCTGGAGCAAAACGCTCAATAGTGTGGTAAACATATACACTGTGGTTGTATCCCTCGCAAACTGTTCATGTGCCTGCCACTGACAGCCATCCCACGATCAACAAAACTTTATATTCAATTCATATACACTCTGCTCAGTTGCTTACGGAACCTAGTCATTTGCCAGCAAACCAGCAGCAAGAATCCGAATTGGACTCTCAGACTGACTGGACAAGACTGACTGACTCCATAAGTACAAAAACTATTTATTTGGCTGGCACCCCTAGCAAAATAGTAAAAATTAACTATTTAAATTGGATGTTGCAATGCTTTGCATGTATATGTTCAAGCCTCTCATGCTAAATATCCTGTGGTATAGGAGCTCCCAGTGCTTCTCATTTAATTTTTTCTACTTTCTGAGGAAGGTGAGTCATAAAGGAAATAAAGGAAATAAATTTGTCTTATCATAACATCTTGTAACCATACGTCTCCTGTTGGACAATCTCTGCCTCTTATCCGGTTTAAGCATTTCCTTACATAATTCCTTATCTCTAAATAGAAAGAAATTACTTTTTGGAAGATTATATTTTGCCTGTATTTGTGTAAATTAAGCTACAGGTCCCTTTATGCACACATCTATTTTATGTGGTCTGACCTCATTCCAAAGGTTGAATGATAGGTCTAGATTTGAGTGGGTGAAGGTTGGATGTTTACATGATTTATCAACTTGGATGGGAAACATTGCATGGATGGAACAGGGATTACATTCTTCATTCAGCTATGTGGGAGCTAGATTTGGAGTATGCAACCAAAAAGTGAACAGCCTCATGGCTGATGTCCAGTAGTACAAACAGAAGTTTGGCAGTGCTAGTCCTCCTTCCAGTTTTCACTTACAATTTTTTTTTTAATTACGTGGGGTTTAAAATTCCATAGGAATGGCAGAATGCATCAGGAGGAAGTTAAATATGTCCTGCAGATCTCCATACCACCTTCTCTCACTCTTCTCCCCTCTCTCCATAACTGGGTAACATTAACCAGAAAACCCAAACTGACACTTTTAGGACCAAACCTAGGGTGACCAGATGTCCTATTTTGACTGGGACAGGCACGATAGTGTCTGTGTGTTAGTGTTTGATCTGGTCACGCTAACCAACCCCCCATCATGCACAGCTAAAAGTAGCATTACAGAGATTGGTGTCCAAATGAGTCATAAATTCCAGCATTACCAGGAGACTCTTCATTCAACTCTAAGACTGAGAAACGACAGTAACATCGGGTATTACATTATAATTTGTGCTTCAATCAATTCCACATGTTCATTTATTCAGAGATTATTATAATAACTCTGGCTGGGTTGGACAAGGTTACATCATGTTTGATATAATTTGATAGCATGAATCATCAGGTTTCAAAGAAACCAATCTCAGCTATGTTATAAATGGTTTAAATTTGATTATTGGAGCCCCACAGAGACCCTGTGGCCCCTGAATAGAGTCGTATTTGCAGCGATTCCACCACTAAACCCAACAGAAGACTCACAGTTGAAGAGACTAAAGAGATAGAAGATTTGTATTATATTTATTGGAATGGGTTCTGAGTGCAGCATTGCATGGTTTAGGGTCAAGGTTAGGATTAGGAACATGCAAAAACATGTAGTGTGAAACCAACCTCTGGAGAGATTCGCCAGCTTTACCCTGGGCATCAAATCACGTTGGGTCTGGGTCAAGGTCAGGATCAGGAGTCTGGGTCAGGAGGAGGAATAACCTGGTGGATGTTGTAGCGTATGAACCCAGGAACAGAAGAGAATGTGGATTATTTCAGGAACTGTGTGATATTAATCTAACAGTCCACCTGTGTGTGTGTTAGGGCACACATACACAATGACCTCTCACCTCAAGAGATAAAAGGTGTCAAGAAGGACATTGAACAGAACTAAGAAAGCCAGTCTTTCTTAGCACTCACGGAAGAAGAGTGGACAGTTTTAAAATTAACGACTTTGTTTTTCTTCCAGAGAGACTGGACCAACCTGGAGTTCCCTTATCCTTCACAGATGAACTAATGAATACACACACACATGAACTAATGAGCATGTATACTTGTCTGAACTGATTTAACTCACTGCTACACAATTGAGACGTGTGTATTGAACACATCATGTTATAATTGTGACTTACTTTTAAATTCTACAGGAAAGAAGTTCCAGTTTATGGGTGAACCACCCTAAACCTCATTCTTACCCCCCCTCTCTCCTTATCTACCAAGGGTC